>BMAO01039408.1:0-114140 GCA_019973975.1 Trichonephila clavata | reverse complement strand
AAGACATACTGTCTCAGCAAATATCCATGAATTTTGTTAGATCTTAAGATGACGATCAGACTGAAGAGATCCAAGGCAGTAGTCTGCGTCTGTATACTCTTCCCATAGAATGCAGGTACTTTAAAACCTTTAATCAAACCCCCAAAATGCACAGAAGTGTAATGCCGAATTTTGGGCATAATGAAAAGAAAACTTGCTTTGAACATCAAATTGGGTTCATGGGTAAATATGCCTTTTTATGTATGAAAGTAATGGGAATTTTAAATTTTATAACTTTCAAAGTAAATATTCTAGCAGCAACATTATACCCTTCTGCATGATGGCATTTTGGTAGTTAAAACTCCGTTAAAAAGTCCTACAGCCATTTTGTATTATGAGAATATTTAAACTTTCTTACACTACTATACTATAAGCACTAACTAAATTAATCAGCCTCAACTAGACTAATTTCCCAAAGTTGAGACACGACGTATGTACATCTTAATTCAACGTAGATTCAAAAAGAAATAAAATGAAAAATGTACCATAGTAAATCATACGTGATAGATAAGATTGCTTCCATTTTCATTTCTGATGAAGAATAAATGTTTTCATTAATCTCACAGTGAACTAAAACAAATATCAGGTCTGTCCCTGGTAAACCCTCTAGAATCCCATGAAAAGTATCCTGAGGAGATCGAAAATCACAGCTATAAAATGAAGCCAGTAATGAGTGGTAGTGATTGCACTGACACCATGTCCGAGTGGCTCAAACCCTGACTGGGTACTGACTTGCCCTTCTTCTCTATGGGCTGATAATTGAGCACCAAGCTTTAGTGTGTCAAATTGATCACCTGACTGGGAACATCTACTCCATGCACCCCAGGTCCAAAGTCCTGTATACTGATATGGGCACAGCAATTTTAGCCTCATGGTTCATGCCAGCCACTGGCTAAGTTAGGTAAGTACCAGAATATTTAGGCACGGTTTAATGCAGCAATTAAATGTCTTTGCGTTCTGCCAAGATCCACAGCAGTAGCTCTAAATTATGAGCCAAAAAGTAAATCTACTATATGTGAAGACTATACGGGCATTTTCGATAACATGTCATATATTTATAAGTTAATACAAAATATATATCTTTCTTACTACAGTCATGAAATATCAAGAACATTTTAGATCTAAATTAAACCATTGACAGCCATGTGTTTCCCCAGTTCTGAAATATAAAATCATTTCTACTAATCTAAATTATAATTGTAAATCTATCATGGGTTATTCCTCTGCTGAGACTTTCTGTCGCATCTGATTATTACATTATCCATTTTTCCTGATAACTATGCACAATTGTAAATTCCTGTGTATAATACATAAATTCCATTCTCATTAAAAACGCCTGCCAAGATAAGAAATGCTATCCGAAATATTTATCCAACTGCACATGTACAAATCACATATAAATCCAATAAGAACTAACATCCAATCAGAATAACTATTGCAATGATGATTTGATAACCTGAGCTGCGCCATTTAAGAGGTGCTTTGCATCTAAACTCGCTATCTGAGCAAGTTTACTCCAGCATCCATGATCTGCGACCAACTGTCGACAATCCACTTTAGTAGCTTGAACTAAATGAAGAACTTGGCTGAGCTGAGGTTTTATTGAGGAAAGGCCCGTCAGTCTGAGAGTACTATTAAACAAATTCAGTTCTAATTAATATGTTAATCCGGAGCCTAAGCGATCACGAGAATGGTTACTGATCATAGAAGAGATAACACATCAGAAAAAGCACAAATCTAATCTATTTCATTGGGTTGATAGAAGATAAGGTTAAAACGGTTTTCTATAGATCCTGTTGGGTAGGCTGCATAAAGACCATATTCTAAGGCGTTTCTACTGAAAGATCTGATTATGAGAGGATCCAGTAGTTACAGTGGAGGCGTTGCAGAACTCAACTGTCACTTCAGTATCCGATGTCCTGCTTGAGTTTTGATTTATTTTGTCTTTAAAGCAACATTTAGAGATATTATGTCTGCAAGTTCCTGAAAATCAGGAAGACTACTGAAAGCAGAAAAAGCTTCCATCTCTACAGCCATTGCCCTTTATCTCTATCTGAGACTTTACTGAATAATTTATTGGTTGCTTTAACTGTTCTGAAATGATCCAATGCTAAAATCCTTATGCCTGCCAATAATTCAATTGGTATTGTGATACGATTTATTCCGCATTTTCACAATGCACACTTTGGCCTAAAATCTTTAAAGAATACTGTTGCCTCATTCATTTCAAGGTCGAGCAACATCGAGCATTTTAACTCAGCAACTGGAGTGATTTTTGAGAAACCTTTAAAATAGTTAAGCCTCATCCTTAAGGATTACATCCATTATTTCAAGTGTTAACTATGGTGCTGGGTGGATGGACCTCTTCTAACATGTGAATTTACTATCAAACTCTGTTTAAGAACGAAAATGGTTCAAACAAATCGTGTTTAACTTTTAAACCTCTTCTGCTGTGTATACATAATATTTCTAAAATAATTTTTGTTCCATATTTTACTTAGAAAAGAATTTTAATGTTACTATCTGATTTTCATTGTTTCTTTTATATCCAACTTGGCATTAGCATATAGTTATAAATTATTTTATTTGTAAATATATTGTAGAGGTATACTTTAAAATTTAAATTGGTATTGTAAATGTTATAAATTTGATATTGTTAATAGAAAAATAAAATTATTTTATGTTATTGCCTTTATTTGAAAAGAATTTGTCCAAATTCTAAGGAAGAAATTATTTATCTTAATTGGATTCCATTATTGGTATTAAATATTTAGCAAGAAAATTTTCTTTCAGAGAAGGACTAAGTCTATAATTCAAATAAGATCTCACAAAATTGAATTGAATCTTATATCAGCATTTTAGGGCTAATCTATAGACCACGCTGATAATTTATTATGCCGATGGCTATGTAATATAGTGAGATGTAGCTGATCATCGGTACAATTGGAAAATCTAACTATAGGTAATTTTCAATTATAAATAATAGTAAGACAAATATCTATCCATGCATTGGGATCATGCCTTTAAGATATAATGCTGTTATAAAGTCTTCTACTTTTCCATTAACTTAAGCAAATAATTTTAAAATATTCATTATCGAATCTTTTAAACTTCATTATAGCCTTTTCAAAACTACTAATTATTTTAACCTACTGAATGACATTTAATAATATAATAAGAAACAATTGTTTGGGAATATCGAAGAAACCTTAATTAAAAATATTTGAACAGTCAAAGGTAAATATCCATTAGGTCGAAAAATGAGATCAGATAATATCGAATAATAAATTAAAATAATAATAAATACATTAATACAATGAATAATAAAGTAAAATATGAATATGAAGAAAGGCACAGCAAGAAATTTATCGCTAGTTAATACATTAAAGTAAAGAAATGTACATATGATGCAAACTGGTAATATCTAACTGGATAAAGATCTATCAAAATCAAACTCAATTTTTAAGTTTCAACTGTTTTTATAAACTTTCGTAATCCTGTATGTGTTCTGCTTAAAAACAAGTTATGATAATTGTCTGCTTTTATTCATCTAAATGGCAAATAAAACGTTGTTTGATTTATCTCAGGAAAGTTAAATTATTAGTTTTCTTCATCCAAAAGCTATGAATTCTTTCCTATTGGCAAAATTTATTTGATATTTTCCTAACAATCTGATTTAATACATGTGCAGTTGATAGCATTTTGTAGTTGAAATCTCCCAGCTTCAGTGTCTTAAAAACTGTTGACCTAAATCAGACCATTTTTAAGGACTTTCAACTATCTAAAAACATTTTGGAATATCAACTACTATCGTAAAATCTTATGCTACAACTTTGTTAAATATAATGATGGCACTGAACAAATTTCAAGAGTCTATTAATTGTTAGAGTGATGGACACCTACACATTTTAAAATCATCATGAATTTTTAAATTTTTCTTTAAAATATTAAATGCATTAGCTTTTGTGTTTTGAGCAAAACTGTTTTGCATGCAATGTTGATACATATAAAGTAACTGCAGACTAGAAAACTATTAAATCAAAGATTTTTGCAACTGTAATGTCTCTTCTGAGGTAATGAAAAGATAGGTTAGCTGAGAGCTCTTCACTGTAGATGGCAAGTCACTTAAAAGTGACTTGCAATTTGAAGATGAGAATGGAATACTAATTAATTATAAATTAAAAGTAGCATAATAAAATATTTACATTAAAATAATCTTATTTTAAATTTTATTCAAAATTGTATTTCATTTTATATTACTAATCATAGAGAATCATTGTGTCAAAAGAATTGCAAAATCTGGGTACACAGTAAAAACGTGGGATTATTGACGATCTTCTGAAATGTTTTACCGTATATTCCAAAATTCTATCAGCTATTAAGACAAACGTTCCAATCTTATAAGGCGCCACTGTCACTGTAATTGAACTGAGCTGGAACTGACTCTTATTCTCCTCCTGGCTACGGAGATGCTTTGAGGAGTTCCAGACAAAATTGAAATAAATGAATGGACATGATCCCTGTCTACAATTATTGGCTTTATAATTAACGGGCCTTACATTTTATTAAATATTATCTACATCAGATCCTAAAATAAGGAACTAATATAGTAAGAACCTTCTGATCTTTAAAACCCAGTTTTTAAAACATTTTCAAAAATACATAGATGTTAGAACATTTTAAGGCAAACTGATAGTAATTACGCCTCCCAGTGACAATGTGAATGCCAACAAAGAGTTTTGTAATCAAACATTTTGAACTCTGTTTGGATTCTCAAGTTGATTAATATATTTGGTTAACATCAATTTTGAAACAACATAAGGTCCATGCATCGATTATCCTAACTATCTTTAAATCAATATCAAGCGTTGAGGATGCCACACCTGATAATTACTCTTCAACTCTGTTCCGGTCTTCCTGATCACAGAACGCTGTTTATCCGAATGCTTATTATCCATGTCAAACATCCAGCTAAATCAGATACATTGAATATGCAATGCCTAACAGCTAAGTTTCAAGTGAGGCCAAAAGGAGGAGAAACGGATGAGGATATTTGGGAAATCTTGCCAGCATCGGCAAACATCCATAGAGGAATATGAATGATTTTTCATGAGGCATGTGCTCTTTGCTGAGTTTGCTGGTGGAGAGTATGCGATGAAGATCGTGGATTCCAAATGCTGATTACCAAAAAGAAAATCCGACCATGATTGATGTAAACGATGAAGACGACGCACGATAAATGGCAAAAGTAGCAAAGGTCCATCTGCTGATGCTATCAGTTAGAGATACGGTGAGGGTATAAACAACAATCTACTGGCACCATCACTGTACTAGAGGCTAAATTAATTAAATTAAAGCTGCTCAAGAGAACGGTGAATCTGCAGTGAAAATCGAAGGTGAATGGTACAGCAAAACATAAGGATTATTATCAACAGGTAAACGGCGATTTTGCACCATTCTTCATCTTTCTGCCATCGCTTCCAATGAGGATTTTCAAGATTCCGTAGCAGTCCGCCTACAGCACCAAGAATCGAGTTTCCCGCTATCCGGTTAACGCGTGCATCCGAACGGTGTCCGTCCGAATTGATCTGGATAAACGACGCGTTCATTGCACATTTTATATGATGCTGAGAATAGGTTATGGCATAATGTAATTACCTAATAAAGATAAGATCTCTTCATCTGATGATACTTTGCAAATGCATTCTAAAATTAAAAATCAAAACCTGTCTTTAATAATAAATGTAGATAATTATGCCTAACGTTATTATCAATTGATTCAATCACAGCTATCCCATTCTAAACCATTAACAAATATCAGACTCAAAAAGGCACTTCTTAACTCTACAGTTTGTAACACAAGCGTGCCATGCATATATCAAGATCTTCCAAAATAACAATCCATATTGAGTAAACAGTATTTAATGATGGAATAGTTTGATAATCCATAGGATATTATGAAACATCTGGGTTTTGTACACCTTTCTGGCCATTCTCTATTTCAGGATGATAATACAAACAAAAGGACTGTTTAAAACTCTCTTTCCAGAAGAGGCTTTAGGCGCCTGAGAGATGGAAAAACTTACACTAGTATATTTATGGAAAAGATCACAATACTGAATGTACCGAGTACATTCGATGTAAAATCTTTTTAATGAAAATTATAACTTAATCCTTTGTTCATTTCTACTTCTAATTTTCATAATTTCTCATGTAAAATAAGAAGTTTCAGTTGTAGGACAGGATATTTTTATTTATATTGTATCTAGAAGGATCTGTGCACTTGTATACCTAACTTGTAGATGTAATCAGTAGATTTGATTTGTGATGAATAGAAAGTAGGTGGATTTTAATATAAAATATCTAAATGAGATAAATTTATAATTTGAGGAACACAGAATAACATTTGATATTCTTTAGCGGTAATTATTAGTACTGTAAGCCTCTTTAAAGTAACTTTTAGGTAATAAGAAGTTAATCAGCTGTTTACAATTTTAGTGTTCCTCTATTTATATTTTGAAAAATACACACTCAAGCAAAATATTCTCATTGTTTTGAATTTGAAATTTCCACTGCATGAAAAGAAAACCTTCCATATTAAAATGGAATGTAAAATTTATTAGTTTATAAGAAATTGAAAGATATGTTGAATATGCACTCTAAAACTTAGTAAGGTAATTATACCCACTAACGCTTCCATAGATTCTTATACTTACTAATTTGCATTTGCAGCATTATTCTGCTTGCAACAACTGGATGAGGCTGTTCTTAGGCCAATAAGATAGAATCAAACGGGCTACATTTAGCAAGAAAAGCCCAATAATAAAATTTAGTATAAAGAAATTTTATTGTTTAGAGTAGGCTAACCAGGAACACGTGCCAGCATTGTGGCACGAGGTCGTAACTGTGGCACGCAATATTTTGAAAATGCTATAAAGACATTGAATTAATCTCCTGAATTACGAATAAAAATTGTCATGAAGAGAATATAAGAGCCAGGAAAATCTCAGCGATTTCTGCATGGCACTAAGCAAGATTTTTCAAAAACCAAATGAGAATTTTCGCCTTAAAACTTGGTAATTTCGTAATATCCTGAGAAAAGAGTAATGCAAGATCAAAACAAATAACTCTTCTCTGATGGCCTGAAACTGGCCCAAAAGTCACCTCTCGGGGGTGGTTAATTTTGTTATCCAGATCAAATCATTCTTGTACTGTTTATATCCATTGGCTGTCAGCGATACGATAAAAGGTCTTTCCAGATGCTAATATTTAGAATTCTGTAATGTCAAGAAGTAATCGCGGGCCATTAGATGTAGTTGCTGTTACGGTAGAAGTAATCGCATCCACAAAGCAGTGCCACAGGTGCTAGAGGATGAACTTGGCATCCACGACTAACTAGAATGCTGATCTGGAGCCCAGAAAATCTGTTGCAACATTGGCAAATATTTCATAGCCGCCTGACTTGTTGATTTAAACCTGGTTTAGCAAGATTAATTTTCTCCTTCAAAATTGTTTTTAGATCTTGCGTTGAGCCATTATAAAATTTCAAAATTTTCTACATGTTTAGAGTAAAACTTTCGACATACCGAAAGGAAATTAGCAGAGGAGACAGCACATGGACAAGAATTGGGAAAAATACTAGAGCCATATATCAAAATCTTCCAGTTTGCCTGTTGATATGGAATCAGCAGTTAAAAATTTAACTTGGGCCACTCAAACAAGGATTTCACAGCAAATACATCCTGTTGGATCAGACTTCCAGGAATGAATTTTAGAAAAAGAAACCTTAGCCAAGCACAAATCTTCGAACTCAGAGAAGAGAAATGACAGCTAGAAACCATGAGAAGGCTTCTAAGGAACTTTCTTTGCTAGCTCCAAGAAAACTCATATCTAGACTGGGAGAGGGAGCCAAAAGCAGCCTTAGCTCACCAAAAGTCAAGATCTGTACGTCAAAACACATGCTGATAAAATAGCTTGTCCAGAAATACACTGTCACAGCAGCCGTATAGACATTAGAGATACAGGATGTTAACGCAAATTGTCTCCACTTCAAACAAATATTTTCACAACTTGACAAAGAGACTACTGATAATGCAGTTAGCATTCAAAAGGTACGAACGAAAATCTGATAATTGTAAGAACTTGTATACTAAACCACCAATCATTTAATGAGTAGGCCATTTATACTTTATGAACTTAAAATGCAATTGAAATTAACAAGAACGACAAAATTATATAGTAATGTTAGAGCACTTGTAGGCTGGTGAATAAAAGTTCGGTTGCATTGCTTAAAATTATCGAGAAGAAAGCCATCAGCTTGCATTATTCATCGTTATTCCTTGTGCTGGCGACTTAACTTGTCTCGCCACACTCGCAGGCGCCGCTGGGACCAACAAAATACGAGCCTTGGGAAATTGAATCGACGTAGATTCTGTGGCCGCTTTCCGGAAGCTGAAACTAAGAAATGGCTACACCCATTGAAAAGGGCTGGTCTTCCAAAGGCAGAAGAGTCACTTGCATCTTTAAGCCTGAGGAAAAGGTTTAGCCATCTAAAAGAAAACGATGAACTGCCTAGTACTGCCTGCCCTCAAGAGGAAATTGACTGTGGATTACTTTCTACCGAGCATGGAATAAAACAACTTAATGAGATTGCAGGAAAATTCATTTTCCTACCAGTTGGTGATATATCTCTTTGCAACAAACTTTAGCTTATATCTGATTTGAGAAAATTAACTTCCTATCATGCAGGAATCATCTACAAAGTAGTCACACCCGACATATAGACGCCTAGTACCCATCCATTTGCAGATTCTGCGCCAGGTAATTTGATGGATTTGAAAGACGATAAAATACTGAACTTTCACCAATCCTTTTCCATTTCTCAAGACATTAATTTACCTACCCTAGTATAAATTGAAATATTAATCTAAAATTATGTATTAATGGAAAAGCAAATAAGGGAAATTATCAACTTTCAAATGATCTGAATTATAATTTGAACAGCTACCAAAGCAATTTCTTCAAATTATGGACGTATGTAATATATTGTTGTAGGTTTGAATTAAATATAAGGTAGAAATGTTTTCTGTTATGAATGTAATTAAATCAAACATCGCCCAAAACTTAACTGAGGCGCACCCTAAAACACCTAATTCTAGCCAGGCATCTCATGAACTATAATCCAAGTATAGAGCACTAGTAAAACTACAGATCAAAAGCCACTGCTAGCCACTAAAATTAAATGCTCTAAGCTACTTATTTTATCTTGTACCTTAGCTTAACTGATTGAACCCAAAATTTATCACCACAAAATATAAGTTTTGTTTTGGTTTTATTTGTTATACCATCTTCTTACATTTCTACCAAAGACTGTACTTAGCATGTTTGGTGCAATAACCCAGCCTGTCTATAAGTAACTTTATATATTTCCTTATATTTATTTCCTAAGTGGAAAGTTGAAAGTGGCACGCGTAATTTTTATCAGATTGGCACGTTCTGCAAAAGACACAACTTTGGTTTAGAGAATAGTTCTTACTTGAATCTAGCATGCAGTCTAGCATTATTGCAAAATGAATGAGTTTTTACAAGTATAGAAACGCTAGGCACCTTTTAAGAAAAATTTGACTTTCTGAGTAGAATCCACCCAGTATAGGTGAGCATGCCCTTTGACTGATGCAGCCAGAATTGCTCATGTTTTATTAATCAATTTAAATTGTCTATTCTAAAATATAGAAGTAGGACTATTCAAAATAGATGGCGCCACGTTCAGAAACGAATTTTTCTGAAATACTTAATTCTTACAAGTCTTCCCAGAAATAAAGTCCTGAAGTTGAAATTATGGTGCAGAATCAAATTGTGACAAATAGTGGACACAAAGAGATCGACATGTACAGATTGAAGATCCCTAAATCTGATGAGCTCATTTAAGAAAGTTTTGGCATTTTCTGTATGTGGCTTTAATAATATAGCAACTCAAAATACGCCAGGTTAATCGAACTAAAAGCAAAATAATTTTAGAATATGGCCAAAATGATTAATGAGAAATTAATATCATTAGGAAAAATGTGAAAACTCTATCAATTTATAATTTGCATTAGTTATATCTGAAATGCAGTACAAAGCACCTGTACTGTTTAATTCTAAGCACACATTTTCACATCATTTTAGTCTATCTTCCTAAGAATTATTTTATAATTTTAGTCTGATTAGCTATGAGAGCATGGAGGTTTTTAAACTATAATCTATTTTCATTTTTAGTCTGATCTACAAAGGCATGCATTCTAGCTTTAAACTATCATTCATTGATTGATGAATAAACCTTAAATGTCATTTTTAGAATTTTGAATACCCACAGAACTTGTATCAGTGCAATGATACGGCATGGTAAAATGGTGATCAACCAACTGGAAGAAAACTAAAAGAGCTAAATTTGAAGACGGCATGCTCAAGAGATGTTAAAATCCAATGATATTTTCACTAAAAGAGCTCAATATTCTCCCTTGAAACTTCCATCGCATAGGATACAAAGTCCCTTTGAATCAAAGAGCTTCCAGGAGAAACTATTTTAAGGTGAGAGAGAGGAGACTGGGTTCCTCAAGCTGTTCTGGTAAATTGAAGCCACTGAATGATGCTCTCATCCCACAGATCTGACAAGAGAATTTTAAAAACATACTTGTATTTGAGCTTATCTTGCAAGAAGAAAGCCTCAAACTTTCAATATTTGCGATCAAATTTCAGATATAATTTTCATCACCTCCTCATACAAATAAATACTGTATTGAAATGCAATAATAATGTACTCTAATGTTAGATTACAATGCTAGACTTTAATATAAACTGCACAGCATTATCAAGCATGTATGAGATATCCCATAGAACTTCTTTTTGTAAAGGTTAGACATCCCTTCTGCAGAGGACGGCAACAAGAATTAAACCCAGCAATGCCATCTAGCGTGCCATTAAAAAGCCTACCTGCCTAATTTTTCAGAGGCCTCAACTACAGACTAGTAAGCACTGCATCATGCTTCTGCCACAATCAAGGACAAGTCACTCCATGCACCCAATAATGAGTTCTATTTAACTTTAATCCTCCGCTGAACATTTGATCTTCCTATATTAACGTCGCTGCATTTTGAATGTCTGCATGTCTTAATTCTTTCAAAATATTCCCGTGTAAATACTCTCCATATTCATACAAATTATTTAGCTTCCTTTATCTATATTATCTAACTTATTTCAAAATTAACCTACATCCTAAAAACCTCTAGATACACCTCCTACAACAAAACCTCTAACTGAAGAATCAATTTTCGGAAACATTCTTGCTAGATTCCCAGAAATAATTGGGAATCGCCCGATTTAAAACTTTTAAATATCGATGAATCAAAGTTGTTCAGATTAACTTAAACTCATCATCCTCTTGAAAAATTTACACCAAAGTCAACAAAAGGTGACTGAAAAGGCAAAGCGCGATGGTTTGATCTCTTAATATAAGTACTAACAAATTCTGAATGCACCAGTACTTTCAGAACCTGCTAATTCCTGTAAATGCTTTCTGAAAAGATCGTAGACACAGCTACTACGGAATAGATGGCATTTCACAGCTTCATCATTCAAGTAAAACAAAATCAGGTGAGTTTTGAATGTTTGTTGACTATTTTTAAAGAATAATGCATTTCTTTTATTTGTGTACATTTAATCGGCGGTATTATAACTTTGCAAGTATAAGCTTGAAAATATTAAGGAAATCATATTAAAGTTTTATTACTGTGCAACGAATAGTATTTTATGTGTTTTACGAATCACTTCACTGTGTGACCTAATCGCGCCATCCAAGCCAGTTTTTGGTAGACCAAGGAACTACATTTGTGACGAATTACATTGGTGCAAATTTTACTACTGATCTGGTTTGAAAGTTTTTCCATGCCGTTAAATAAATATATCTCAAGTGCTATGAGAATCATCAGAATCTATGACTGGACTTATTTCCGTCTAATATAGTTAATCTAGAATTTGATGAAAGCTAACAGATCTATTATTTGTTAATGGCGTTTTATCGTTCAATATGAATATTTCGGGTTCATTTATTATCATCCTTCACTGAAATGTGCTTATTTTCTAGAATTCCATGATGAGATCCTATATAGATTAGATTTATTCTGCATGGTAATAAAAATATATGAAGAACTTTTTCAGAGTGATTAATTTAACTTTTGGTTTTCTGAAAAGACTAAAGGAACATGCCCTGGCATGTGGGATTCTAAGAGACTGGAGGTTCTTGGAGGCTATGACTGGGGCTAGCCTACATGCTGCCAAAGCTGATCTGGTGGCAGCTGGGGTAATCTGGATCAATCGTTGAGCAAAACTATGGGCCATATTTTCGGCGAAAGAGATCTTACAGAGCGAGCGGTGGGGCTCAATCTGGTGATTGATTTAAAGAAATCTTTGGACACAATGCGGCTCACGTGGTTTTACTATCCTATTAAATCAACATGGCTGTGTTCTGAAGGTAAGGAAGGGCAACTCGATAATCTTAAATACCTCCAGGAGATGGAAGGCCACAGTTTAAAAGTGGCTCAGTACTGACTGAGTGGAGTGCTAGATGATATCCAATACCGCCCTATACCTGGCGCAATATCTGCAATTAGTGCGGTGGCACCTATTGTCACAGTCCTTCCCACGCTGTTCTAGATTGGAATCCATCGGTGTTGCAGATAGATGTGACGGCTGCGAAGGACACCTTCATTCTGCTGCCTAAGATCCTTCTTCATCGTACTGGCGGTGAGACTTTGTTCTGCGCCATAGACTACATTGACGCTTGGTGATGACCACACCTGCTGCAAGGCCGAATGGTCGGCGAGCTCGAACGATGCGTTGCGGAAGATTCCAATGTATGCAAAGCATACCGTGATGGACGAGCGATCTGCCACTGCGCACAATTTGGCTCATCGTCACGCGGCGGCAACAGCGGATGCGATCATCTACGTTGTCCGTCGACGCACCCAACGATCATACATCTGCAATAGAACACTTGGTTCGTCCAATCCGACTGCCAATTTCCTGAAAGGCTATCCAATCTCGGTAGGCCACCATATCCTTACTTCCACGAACTGATACGGATCAGTGCCGATCGCTGTTTCTGCCGTTTGATAACTGATCGCTCATTGAAAAACACAAGAAAACAGACAATTGCCGAACCTGAAATGGTGGAATTCCAAGCCTTTAAAGAAGGCTTGAGGTGAGCCACAGGCAAAAGTGAGTGTGTCTGCGCTTAAACTTAACACTTGCATTCACCCACAATGCATGCTGTAAATTTACATATTGGCGTGCTTCCAGGTGGTGCTGGTACGACAGGAGGCCAGCGTACAAATGAGTATTTCATTGAAGAAAATTTCAAATGAATAAACGCAGACGGTGGCAGCCAAGGTTGCTTCCTGCGCCAACCCCACCTACCACCACTACATTCCATTTGGAAATGTCCATGTCATTCTGCAAATATTCCCCAATACACTCCTAACTCATAATAAATACGAAGTTTGCAAGTCGCTCAAATGAAAGGTCTATTTTCAGTTAATCATAGATCGGGAAGACTAGACACCCACAATAACAATCCGTCTAAAAATCTAACTTTTAAGATTTCGGTTAGATCACATGGTATACATATAGAGAGAAATTTGTAATATAGCATTTATTTATGGAATGCTATTGTAATGGGATCTCAAAATGGAAAAAGAATTGCTCATTAGATGAGGAAAGGACGCCTAGAACCTAATATTTAGGTCCCAAAATAAAAGAAACCAAGATTGAAGGCAAGAATAGCTTTACCATGATTCCATTAAAGAACAATTTTGTTGAAGCTATATTTTAATTCGATATTCTTCATATTTTATCGAAAGTAAGAAGAGTATATTACAAAATGTTGTGTAGTAAAATTAGGCTACAGGGCCTCGAGAATTTGATCAGCCCAGGGACCATGTCCACACTCAACAGAAAACATCTGTAGCTCCTATGGGTTCCAAGAGTTGAAAGTTTGAATTTGATTCAACCAGAAATAGAATTCTCCATACAAGATCTACTGCTCTAAACCTCCTGAAAAAGAACGAAGGCTTTACCAGGTCGTAGATTGGTGATACCAACTCTCCTGTCCTGAAGGATTCCTTCTGCTGAGGGAGAATTTCATTGAAAGGAGTACTGAGAGAAAATTTATTGCCCATCTTGGGAATCTGAAAAATATTTGTGCCTGTGGGTTCAAAGCCAATGCCATCTAGATGTCATGTAAGCATAAATAAATGACAGGCTCACCCTTAAGTCACTGCATAACTTGGCAGGATAATGCACTCTGGTGCCTATATGTACAATAGATGCATGTTTCAAATAGAGCTAAGTAGGTATCCTGAAAGTGGGGATTGTGCAGCAGAGAGAAGCGGGCCAAGAAAACTGAGAAATGTAGGCTGTTAGTATGTGACTGACGTATAAGAGAGGTGTGCAGCTAGTAATGAATACAGGTGTGAGGTTTAGGAAATGAATAAGGTGAGAGGTAGGCCTAGTAACACAAGGTGGAGAAAGTAGCAGGCCGCCTTCTAATTTGTATTTTTAATAATCATGAGCGCCAGCCTGCCATCTGGGCTGTAAGAAAGAACCATGGGAACACACACGCAGTCCCAAATCCACAAAGTTTGTAATTACAGTCCAGCCGTCCATTGAAGGAGACGATTTGTTCTCCATGATCTAATGATTGACCGAGAGAATTAATGATTTTAGACTTGAACCAGAAAACTAATAAAATGAAACAATAACTTTGAATAGACTACGAGTGTTCCAGGCCATGTGAGAAAGATGAACCACCAACGGGAAGTGAAACAGTCCCCATGTATAGCTAAACTAAATTGAAAATATCTCACCTGAGAGATAAAAAGAGATTTTGCACTCAGAAAGATTATTACAGCCTCCAAGTGGAGATTCGACTTAATAGAATCCTTGAGATTTATTTGAGCAGCTTAGAAGATCACATCTGATGTTGAGGTGATTCATTTTACTCTGAACTGATATAAAAATATTCAGGTGTCGAAATTATTTCTCAGAATAATGTTCCGTCTCTAAATGGAAGTAGGATAAACTAGTATAAAATCATCTAGAATCTTCACCTCTAGCGGCTCAGTGGAGGAATGAATATGACTTGAAGATCCGAATCTGATAACTAATTTTAGCAATTAAAAGCCAACAAATCTGCAGAACTTGTTATTGCATGTCTGCCTCAGTCACGCAGCATAATATCTATGATGACTCATTTCCATGTTGTTTGTGCTTTAATAATTAAGGTATGAGTCAAGCGACATTCTTCGATATGCATTTATCAGCAATTGCAATCAAGAAAAATTGGCACAATGCCAGAGAATCACATGCCTAAGACAATGTGAGAATCATTGTTAGCACTTAAATCAATTGGAATGAATTCTCAGATGCTATTTTAGTAAAGACATTGCTATCTAAGTTGATAAATGAAACCAGGAAACTCATTTGAACTAACTTCTGTAATAGATATCCAAAATTAGATGAATTTCTTGAATTTGTTTGTTACATGGGTTCTGAAAAGCATTAACTGAAATCTAATCCCTGTGAAACCAAATAAAATCTCCTACCCATTTGGCCAAAATCATTAGTAATTAATCTGAAACTGTAAATGATTTTATGTGCTGGTTTCATTTTTAAATAAGTGTAACCTTTTCAAAACATAATGGTTTCTCAAAGGTATGATTTGCTCAGTGAATCCCTTGCCTGAACTGTCATGCACCTGCATTATTCAATAAATCAAAATTTATGTAATGTGTGGGAAAAATACAACACTCTTCATATAACCTAAACGAGGAACTTAGCCACCCAGGCAGACTGCCTGCAAGGTCAATTGAATTACGGAAAATGGAACTATGCTAGAAGAAACTGTCAATATAACAACACAAAATGCTCATTCTATAAGCGCCGTGTACAAAGCTTCATACAACTGAGGAGAATTCCATGCATTATACAGCCAATCAAGAAGTTCAGAATTCAAGGTGGGGATAAGCCAATGTAGAGGAATTCTAGACTCAGCCAATAAATAACCGATATCATCCAACTGACCTGGTTAAACTAAAAAGAGAAAAATATGCCCCAGTTTCAAATTCACAAAGGACAGTTGGGCCAGTGAACGCCTCCAACAAAATGAAACTTTAACGCTGAATTGACCTCAAGATTCCAAAATAACTGACTTGACCTCCTTAGCTACTTAAATATTTCAGCACTACCTCAAGATATCTGAAGAATATGATCCAGAGTTCTTCAAACTGGTAAGGGCGAAAGGCTAGGATTGGGGCATTTTCAAAATTTAAAGGAAAATTCAAATTGCAGGACCTCATTGTTCATACCAGTTTTAATATGGAAAGCTTCCTAAATTGACAAATCCAACTAAAGTTGTTTTTATCAAGAAATGAAGTACTTGAGGACCAAATGGCTTGGGAAACAAGTTGAGAAGGAAGGAATTAAAGAACGAGGAGGAACTTTTGAAACTACTTAAAACAGAGAAGAAATAGAATGTTATGTTGCAGATATCCCGGCATTTAAGGAAATTCTCAAACTAAATCTAAAGAGATGTGAAGATGCCAAATCCACTGGCACTGACTCCATAGTAGAATCTCAACTTGAGCCCAAGAAACTTTATGAGAAATAATGGGAATTGGGCCATATGACAAGGTTGGTAAAGAGAAGAACTGATACAACTGATTATATACCCAAGTCAGAGAAAAGTACAAACAGATACAAATGTTTTTGTCCATGTCTAATGGCAGTCCTCACCTCATGTTGAATGTGAATAATTGCATGAACTTTTCGATCACATAACTGACTAGAGATCCATTACAGACACGGCTGATATCGGAGAGAGAAATGATTCGAACTACCTAGACAAAGAGATGTATCTGACGATCCTGGAAAAGCATAAAATGAATTCAGTTCTAATATACAGACTGGAATACATCACACATGGAACAACCAGTGTCTCTAGAGCTACTAGAATGCTAAAGCACCAAATTATAATCGAGAAAGCTCGTAGCTTTTGCAGAAATTTTGAGATCGACTTCTATGGCCACTGATGATTGAAAATTGCAAGCAACATTGGTGCAGCAGTTCAGCTATTGAATTACCTACAAAGGCATGCTTTCATATCTGCAAAATTGTAAAGACATGCAAGAATCAAGGAAGCCCAGAAGATTACTGATCGAGATGAAAGTAAAAATTGATTGGAAACCAGCACGATACTTGAATTTCCATAGTGATCCAAACCAACAATCAGAGTGGACAAAGAGGTCAATCTGATTACATTGTCGCACATTTTCTGACCAATGGTCCATAGGCCTCACACAAGGAACATCTATGCAAAACTCTTCAAGAAGCCAAGAGACTTGGGATCAGCCTTGTTAGAAAACAGATAAAACTGAAGAAGTCGCCCTCCTGTGCTGCCTCTTCAGGGAAGAAAAGTGCAACGTTTTGCTCATTGAAAATTATAAGCCTGAGGCATGGTTTGATGCCTCTGAAAAGCTTTGCAGCTGAATGATCTTGCCAAGCAAATTCATTCAATAGCCACGGATGAGGTTGCTCGCAAAAGTAGAATTAGCTCAATTAAACAGAACTAGCATTCCAACTCTGCAGTGGTTTGGCTGACAAACTGTAAGAAGGTGACTCTACTCCTTTAAATATTTGATGTGCACTTATGGACAGATCAACGATTGTTAGGATGCTGCACTGATCCTCAAGGTTAAAAACTTTAGGTAATATTGGAGTCATGATGCTAAAAGAAATTATAAATTCTATTGCTTAAGTACTGACTTGTAGAGACAGAATCAACTTAGTGATCAGTCCAGATGACCCAGTGCCAGTGAACTGTGAATCAGTGAAAGGTCCTGTAAAACATTTGTCACTCTTCAATGGTAGAAGAACTTTAGATCCCAAAAATGACGATTTACCAAAGAACTTGGTGACACTGAAAGAACTCTAAAATTGACTTGACTCT
Source organism: Trichonephila clavata (assembly GCA_019973975.1). Lineage (NCBI taxonomy): Eukaryota > Metazoa > Arthropoda > Arachnida > Araneae > Nephilidae > Trichonephila > Trichonephila clavata. The sequence goes on along the minus strand of BMAO01039408.1, from coordinate 96,061 downwards.
GCTGTTTTAGAGAATTACAATTAATAATTATTTGAATGCTAATCCATATTTTAGTTTGTTTTATTTCTGGAATGCCAAAATCCCTGCAGGCGGCATGTGACCTTTAACTCAAGAATTTGTTGTATGCGGAGCAATGCTTGAAGCTAAAAATAGTCTGAGGTAAGAGAACCTTCAGAGATGATTTCAAAAAGCCCAAACAAGTAAGCCAGTGTCTAGTAATGCAATTCTGAAATCTTTAAATCCAAGCTCACTGAGATGAGACATGCACACCATGAGGGGGCAGATTCTCTCACACCCAGACTAGACAGAACAAAATATCCACACCACTAACTAAATCAAACTTATACATTTGAATGTTGCATTTTCAGGCACAAATTCTGAACATCTCAGTCCTTTACAGCTGTTCGACACTGATCTCACCAATAGTGTGTAGAATCTGAATAGGAAGATTGCCCATTATGCACCAGTTTGTGCTAAACCCGAAACCTAGATTTGTGAGCTCCCAAAGAGACCTGGCATGGTCTCCCTTTAATCAAGAGAGTAGATTTCTACTTTTATTAAAAATAAAATCAGAGAAGGAAGAATTTATAAAGTATATATTAAGTTATATTGGTATACTTGTCACCATAAATACTAAAGTATAAACCCATCTGGAAGCCTTCAATATGTTTTGTCTGAGCATTTTGGTAGGAGGCAAAAGGCCTTATCATTTGATAATTTGTATTTTACAGAAGCATGCTGAAATTAGCACTTTCAAAATGAATCAAATAAAACCTAAATTAACTCTGTTTCAAGCATTTCAGAAATCCCACCAGGTCACCAAATTTGGAGGTTTATAAACTGCGTCACCAAAATATCACTTAATGTTGTGGAAGGCATGTTTATATGAGGAACTTTCAACGGTTTGAAATAGATTGAGGCAGGCTTGGGAGACTGAGACCATTCTGTCTTTAGACTAACTGATCCAACGTGACCAGGCTTGACATTTTAATTGGGTCCTTTAACTGCTGTCTGAACAATTTGTTAGGTATTCAGATGTACAGAGGTCCTGGTAGCTGACTCAAGTAAAACTTGACTACAGACATCTGCAAAGGAAAGGGACTATCTCAGTAACTGCAACAGCATAATGGGAAAAGAAATGCTGCAAGTTAAATTATATGGTCTTGTAGAGAATATCCCACCACAAATGAAATTAGGAAGAATTAGCATGAATACTCATGGTTTGATTGTAGCAGAGAAGGAAGCTAAAATGCCATAGAATTTAAACAAAGTACAGGTGATATGTGTATGTCACATTTGAAAAACTGATTAAATGAAGAATCTGCACTACTATATATTGTACTATATTGCATCCTTAGCCATGTTTACTATTTTCGAATTTAAATCGAATCTGTATCATTTAAATTTATATGGAATTGTCAGAATCTTGTGATCAAGGCAATGTTAAGGCCACTTACCACTGCATTTTTGAGTCAATCTGGTGAGCATATGCCTGCCATTTGGGCTGGGGCAGAACTTTATGGGAAAAAGTTGGCTGGTCAGGCAGCCCAGCAGACGCATGTCCTAAATTAATAAAGCTTTAGGAAGACAGTCCAGTCACCCACGAAGGTTAGCATCATTCAGTCTCCAGTTAGCAGTTGTAAATGAAGCTCTTCATATGAGGTATAATTTAGTGATAGCAGCCAGTACAGACTGGCAATCTGAACTTGGGCCAGTGCTTGCCATCCATTGCGCTTCAGGCACAAGCCCAAGGTCCCAAGCCGGATATAACCAAGCTTCTGGTAATAAATTTTCGATCCACTGTTCGGCAATGTGATTCCTGCCCCAGGCCCAGAAATTAATTCCAACGGCATCATCTTGGGTGCATGGGAGAGCACAAGATGGGGGCCTGAGGGTTCAACCCTATGAATACTGGCAGATTTTCAATTTCAGCAGATTATGCCTGGAGCTTCTGAGCACATGTATCCAGCAGCGCCCTCCTGACATCTGTAAAATGCCTAGAGCACTGGGTGAACTCATGCTTTATGGAAATTAAAAGAATATTATTATGTGCTTCATTGAACTGATACAGTAGAGGTCCCAAACTCTGCCTAAAGGGTAGATGGCCAGGCTCTGAGAATGGATTAAAAGAACAAGTATGCTGCTTCCTCAGAAAGACATATACTGCACCTACAATGGTTTGTTTAAGAATATCAAGGGCAGCACCCCAACACTTGGGACAAGGAAAAGTAATGGCAGGATGGCAGAGAAGCATTAAGGCTAGAATGAACTGAACTCTGAAAGGTCCATGTAAGGTTGTTTCTTGTCCTGCATGATGTGGCAGAGTTTTGAACTCTACTGGTAAGAAAATAACTGGTGATATTCCATAAACTGACTATCCACCAGAACTTTCCACTTTATAATTTTGATTTGTTTATAGCTATCTGGTTATTTATAAAATAATTAAGCCATATTTTCGTCTACTAGAAATAAAAGCCACAAGTATTTTGAGAAAGAAGAGGCCATACTTTGGCAGATGTTTTATACTTTTAAAATGCATCTATCTGAATCTGAAAATGCTCAATCTGGGGATAATGATTGCTAAAAGTTCAAAATAATTAACTAAAATTTTTGTGGTAGTAATAGTAGAAGTGTTTTGTCTCACAGATCGACAATCATGAGATGAAAATCAGAGTCCTTATGTTAATAATCACTGTTCTTAAGCAATTTCATATAATTGGTGATAAAGGCCTAGGCTTTGTAAAATTAAAATCTCTTTCCTAATACTCTAAAATGAACAACATAGCAAAATACACTAGGATTGAAAATCTATTCAAACTTTTGTACAGAGTCAGTTTTGTTATTTTCTGCAAAATCTTTACCATCCTTTCCATTTTATACACCTTTTCTTATCTATAGCATTTTAAAATGTACAAAATAACTAAGTAACCACAAAACTCAATAATTCCACGAATAAAATATTTGTGAAAAGAAGTTGGATACCTTAAGTAATTCTTACATTGAATTATATTTCATCTCTGATTGAAACGAAACGAAATTTTTGAATGAGGTTATAAGACTTGAATTTACTTGATTATCAGAGATACCTTTTAATCTTTTATATTTATATTATAAGATACATTTTCAAAATGAGTATAAAATAAAATGATTATGAAGAAATTTGTATCTGCTAAATGTAAGACCACAGAAACAATTATAATCAGAAAAATTCTACAAAATGCCTATTGCCTATACTAGCTGAAATGCCCGTTCTTCGCATGGGTTAAGTTTTAGAACAAAATTTATCTATTAGAATTATAATATTTAGTGAGGGAAACCCTGTATAAAAAGTAGTAACTAAAATTTAAAACATTTTTCAGTGAATTCACATTAGACAAATAATTTGTAAAGAAATTGCACTAATTTGAAAGGCCAATAATCACAAAAACAAATATTCAATGTGGGAGGAGAAAATTAGTACAAAGAATTAGATATGAACAATGCAAATATAAAATCTGATATAGCAGCATGATATAGTAGTGGAGTTTCATGGGAACTATGGTGAAGAACTCAAATAGATGAGCTGAAAGAAAATGAATGATGAGAATTGATCTTACTAAATACACAAGAATAAGAAAGAGAAGAGTACATCTAACTGAAAAATTAAATTAATAACCCATACTCCATAATAGCATCTAAGACTTCAGTACATACCCATAGCATTAGTCTAGAACTGAAGAATTATATTTCAGACCAAATTAAAAGGTTATTAAAGAAAAGGTTCAATCGATAAATCTGCTGGCAGCCAGTTCTGAATAAATAAATAAAAATAACTGAAAATCTAACATTTAAAATGAAAAGAAAATAAAATAAAAGTAACTCCATATAGCATAATAGAAATTATAAGAATAATCTAAATCAAAGCCATTTCCAAAACTGATAAGTTAAGATTTGATTTGAGAAAACTATCATAAGCAGCTCATCAAAAATGACAAAAGACACAGACGTAAATAGAAATTTAACTAAAATCACAATAATATAACTGTTATACTGCCTATACTGATGCCATTTCAGTTATATTTTCACTTTTACATAATGGAAAAGCATGAATCTGCCAATAAGGAGAAGTGGCATCATGGCATTAAGGCCACTGCAAACTTGTTCATGATATCAAAATAATGATCTATGTAACTTATATGGGAAAAATCAAATCATAAAATTAATTTTGGCTACAGACTTAATATTTTAAGCATCAGGCGAACTTTCAATAGAAGAAATGGTGGTTCTTGGATCATTGTACCAATACCGTTCCAAAATAACTGGGTTGGCAACACTGATTCATGTCGTACCTGTTCCTGCAAGTGACACAACTTTAAAACTCAGCTTTTTGCAAACATGATCGACGAAGAGGACTGAGCCACATAGGCAGAAAAGAAGCTATTTTTATGAGTGCCCATTGAAAATCACATTAACAGGTTAAGATCATGAAGGGTGTAATGTAAGAGAAACTAATACGCTAAATAAGAGAACTAAAATAAATACAAATCTATAATGAAAAGGATATTAGCAGAGATTTCGCTATGGAACCATGAGGTAACATGAAATATAAACTGGGAAGAAAATTATGATAAACCCTTCACCAAAACATTATCATAACAAAATATTAGGTAGCCTCAACTGAAAAACTCCAACTATACAAACTAAAATCTAAAAATATCCAACCAGGTCATATTATAATAAATTGAAGAGTTAACTCATCACTAATAAATTATATTATGAATGGATAGTAATACCATCCAACATCCATTAGATCGAAGCAAATGATGGGGTTGTTAACAGAGAAAAATTAAATTAGCAAGAACCAAATAAAACCATCCAAAATGATTAAAAAGTCATAAAAATGAACTAATGAGAATGCATAAACTGATGATAAAAATTAATTTAACACTTTTGGTAACATTCTCGATTAAAAATGTTTGTTATCCAATGTAAAGAACAAAGCCAAATGAGAAAATAATGATACACCCAGGATCACTGAAATAATTACATGGACAGCATATGTATAAACTATATGATCTCATGAAACTAAATATGAACATACTGTACCAACCTTGATGTCATGAGGGCTAAAATCAAAATTGACATTTAATCTTAAAGAAAATCCAAAGAGAAGCCATGAGAAACTGCACTGTTGCATCTTTTACAAACATTTGATCACAAATGATAAATAACCATACCTAAGATCATAGCAAACTGGGTTTCAGATAATGCCATGACAAAAATCTGATCAACATTAACCAGCATCCAGTTGTCGATGAAAAATATGATATTTCATGATGAAGGAAAGAGTTAATATTTTTCAACTAAAAATCTATAGAAATGTATATATGCAACAAAGACATATAATGCATATAAATCCTCCAAAAACTATATGAAGAACTGATTGCAGAATAGAAAACTAAACCATAATGCAATACAACAAAACTGTATTAATCAGAATTTTAAATGCAAAAGAAAAATTCATTTTGTTAGCATCTAACTGACTAATAGCTCCCATGAAGATCTCTTGAGGTGCTAACTTTCTTCCATGAGATCAAAATATATTTATCGGTTATAAAACTACGAGGAGAAAAATAAATAGCTATATGTAATATAAAATCATTGACACATGAAAATAGCGTCAAAAACTTATATGGGTAAAATTCATATTAGCCTTCTGCCCTTATTGTATTAGGATCACTGAACTAAACTGGCACATAAATCCCAAATAAAGGATTGATTTTTATATAAGCATGTAAGAATCCTTGTTGTTTTACATCAAGAAGATTAGATCACAAATTGGCTGTGATGATGTTTATATATCAAATCTAACTTAACTGTATGATATCGGCAATCTGATAATCCTGTAATTAGCTTTTGAATGGAGTGTCAGCTTTCTATGGTGCATTTAATAGACATCGCAACCTAGCTATTATTACTACATGAAATGAAGACATGCTAATCTATGAGTTATTAATTGTTGGCAATTTTGCATAATTACGTGTTCCAAAATGTTATTGCTTTTACTCTTTATCCAAATCTTTCATAAGTTCACCAAATGAAAATAGTACCAGAATATTTATAACAAAAAGAAAAGAACCTGACGTATTATTGCACAATTGCTAACCTATATGTGAGACACTAAATAGAAAATATACTTAAATTAAAGAAGTTATAGAAAACAAAAGAGTACAAACCTTTCTTGCCAGAAACCTTAAAATATAAAAATTTAAACACAGAAATAAATGCAAATATGTGTATGTAGGCAACCTAGTGAAATACTCAATCCAAACCAAAGCAACCTTAAATATGATGGGTAGCTTGGCAGCTGGCTTAGAGGCTGATCGGCCTGAAGATATCCCAAGTGACATGTAATTTGTGTATTCCCCATTTTGCTGACAGGATACACGCATTCCTTAGCTGAGGTCCCAACGTACACAAGCAGTTGACCCAGAATTAAGATTATCGGAATTTGTAATTTGGTGCTTGTCTCACTAACACATTAGTGACCAAAGGAAGTGGACAGGCACTTGGCTCACTTAAAAGGTTGAGGAACTGGACATTTCAGATTTCATAAAGATTGCAGAAGACAGATTACCATGATTCTGATGAAGAGAGTTAATTTAGGCAGCCCAAGTACCACCCATCACCATGCCCACCTAGATATGGAAATGTTGTAGTATTCTTGTATTCTTAAAATCTTATTAGTGTTTTATTAATTTAGTTATGTATTAAAAGTAATAAACGAATTTGTTTAATTTAACTATAATTAATTCATGTTCTGACTGAGATCAGTACTACAACTACTACACATGATGCACATTGTTATAATCGAATCTGCGCCATAATATGTTGCTAGCAGTATTAGTATGCTGCAATATCTGAGCAAGTGACTATGAGTTTGAGTGAAATTTTCCTTTCACCTACGTGAATTTAGCTGACCTAGCAACTGCCAATGTGTTGTTCAAATGGTAATAAATTTAAGATTGTTAAATACATTGGCGTTAACTTTAAAGCAACATTTTCTCAAAATTTAATTTTTCCTGGCAGATGTGAAAGGTTGAAAATTTTTCCGATCCATTGCCCCATGATTGAATGTCAGTATACTGGATGAGATTAATCCTTCTCTTTGTAAGAATGTGGGCAAATCTTTTTAATTATCTGCCCGATATCTTATCTTAATTCAACCTCCAGTTTGCCTTTAGATAAAATCTGCATAATGCCTCGTCTTGCCAGGCTGATCCTGTCTAACTGTACACTCATCTGATTCATTTAATTTAATTGAGTTGATCCTACAATTTATGGGCAGGAGGGAATTGATTGTTAAATTTTAAACAAAATTAACGAAGCTGGTGAAGAAAATTGGGCACGAGAAACTCGGCAATTTGGAAACCCAAACTTCAGGTGGCGAAGAATTTTTGGCTGACCGCAGCAATAATGATAGACATTCAATGACTCTGAACACTGTCCACCTCCCAGAGATTCACGCACAGTTCCAATGTCCAGCAAACTCAACTGTCTCCGTTTGTCAGCAGGGAACTCTGAGACTGCAGAATCTGCATCCAGAATCAAAAACTGGGAAATCAGGCTCGAGTCGCACGTTGTGGTATCATCGGCAGTCCGACAGGTGAACGACCAACTTTTGCAATCGAGATCTGTTTAGTGGCTTATGAACATATTGAAGATCTGTAGCCATGAGGGACTACGACATTGAAATAGTCCACTTTGGCCGCACAGAGTGAGGCATCAGAGACTTGAATGGAAATAGTGACAACGATTGCGGGATCGGGAGAGAAGGCAGAGAACCAAGGATTGTTTCAGCTCAGTGAAACGCGTACAGAATTAAATATGTGAGTGGTAACCATAAATAAACCAAGGCCCTGTAAATGCCTATCACTGATTCACTGAGAAATTTCTAGAAACCTCTTTCACTTCCTGAGATGCTACACAATATAAAATACAAGCAAACGAGGCCAAAACGGCTGAGAGATGAGCCTCACAGAGAATGACAACAATGGAACTACAGGTCAGCGCATAACGGCAGAGACAGAGACATACAATGTCATCAGAATATGGGAGTGATTTATGAATCACCGCCCTCGGAGGTTTTCAGTGGTTTTCAAGCACATTTCTTTGCTGTCAAAGGAATGACTGAACTTCTGAGGAGGGAGATGCCATGAACATGGCACCAGGCTCTCCAATTTGAAATTTTAATCTATCGATATCGAGGCCTAAAGCAGGTCTAATATTTAATTGATTCTGGGAGCCTGTTCACCAAGTTGTCAAATTCCTCTTCAGACAAAATAAAGAATAAACATAAGGAAACTGCTGGGTTCAGTAAAATCAAGGCAGTAAATAACAAGCGGAAATAGTGGCTATGATACATTCCAGGGTACTCCTACTGTGAGCAAAATTTTTCATCACAGGAATCAGGCATTGGTTGCTAGCCTATGATCTTGGCTCCTGATTCCATTAAACTTAGCACGCATGCTAGATAACTGTTTGAGAATAGCTGAGAATCCATCCATTTGTTAATCAGGAAATTCTTGCTGCAAAATGACATCAAAGAGGGGCATCTAATCTTGGAAAATAAAACCATACACCCAAGCAGGTTAAAATAAGTCTACTTTGGTACCATTTGCCTGCATTCTGAAAGTGGGACGCACAGCTACAATAAAATAAGGTATGTTATAAATTCACTGCATGTCACTTGGATTCAACTAATAAATTGAGCTAAAATTACGACAATTCCTGAACACATATCTTAAATAAAACACAGGTCCAAAATCGTTAATATGAAGAATTGGCCGATTTACCAATATCACAAGATACCTTACCTGAATTATCTGAAAGACTTCCACCCCTTGGATTAGATCCTAACAAAGAGTAAATTAATGCAACTTAAAATACAAAGATGCTGCCCGATCAACCATTGAATTATTCACAATACACACTGCAGAACATTATTGCATATAATTAATTCAATTGATACTGATTTATAAACTCATCAGACCCTGAAGTCGACCAGGGGAAACAAATATCCGGATTTAGAGTAAGTATTGCAAATAAAATCTAGATCTGCATACACACCTGTCATTATCGGTCGTAGATGAGAGATAAATGGCGTTTGGTTCTAGACGGAATAGCGATGCTGGGATTTGTATCTTGCTATAATTAATACTTTGACGATATTCTTCATGAGATTTCAAATGAACATTTCCGTTTTAGATAAGAACTGCATTTAATCAAATACTACTCATTGTAGATAGATATAATTTGTTTTTCATATTCCATTTTGCGGAGAACATGAATCTAGGACTTTGTTCTTTGACCAAAATTTCCAAAGTTTTCTTAACTTGAAGCAGCCATTAGGAGATTTACTGGCTAAATCATGCTCTAGGCTTTCATATAGATGATATAATTTTGTTTTCAAAACTAATCAAAGAAATTCAATGATTTCATAAAGTACAGAGTGTTTCTGAAAGAATCTTAAATCTAACCAGCTAAGTGCCAATTTTTAAATAAGAAAATGCAAAATTGGGGTTTGTTGCAATTTGAGGGTAATGCATTGATAAGGATAAGACACAATTAATCAGTTTCGGTTCCATAGATCAGAAATAAATAGAAATCTTTTAGGATGCTGCAATTTTATAGAATGCATTAAAATTTTGCCACCTGTTAATTGCTTTTAATGAACTTTTGCGAAAGATACTTGTGACAGACTTCGTATTCAGGCCTCCCATTCAATATTAAGAATGTCATTCAAATCCACCTGTCTTGGCTCATCTGATCTGTGGCTGCAGAACTGGTAAGTCACATGACTCGATTTCCTCAGTATCAATGTTTGTATTAGATATCCACTGTGGCAACCTTATATTTTTCAAAAAGTTGAATCCTCTTCAGAATTCAAATACAATGCCGCGGTCCTAAACTTTCACCATACAGCCTTCAATTTTTAGCCTTTCTTTGGCAAGCTCAAAGTTTTATGACTGGCAAGCCTTTGTAGGTTCTTATCTAATAAAATCCCTTCAAAATTCCTTACAAGAAATTGTCACTAAAGAATTTACTATGGAATCTATTGCAAAAGGATCTTTGGAAGAAGCACCACTATCCAAGAAATATTATTACTTAGTTTCACTCATTCTGTGTGATCTAATAAATGCAGAAAACGACGAATCGTTAAACGATATCCTACAAAATTAATAATAAGGAATTTGAGCCCACGAATTAGTACATTTTATTAATGGGAGGAGCAAGTGCCGCCTCTTCTGGGCGCCCAAATAAGTCACTCCTAACTGCCATGAGAAAATGTTTCATGTCTCACACCCAGGAAGTTTTAACTAATCTATTCAATATGGAGGGCACTAAATTACACTATCTGACTTTAGCCAAAATCTTTTAACACAGTATGAAGGATGCTAAGAATTTTGTCTGTTCTGCACTACTTGTTTAACTGAAAACGCCTTCACATTCACTGAACACACCAGCCGATGAAATATGTTCCAGGTGAAATTCGTCATGGATATTTTGTCCTTAAAACCACGCCTAAAAAGGGAAGAAAGTATGTCCTTCCACAGATAGATGCATCTACCAAATACACTATATTTCGTCCACTCTTGATCTTAAGTCCAAAATCATCTAAAGCTTTTGATAATTATAATAACACAGGCTGCCCAAGTTGGTTGTCGATAACGCCACTCATTTTAAAAGTCTCTTATTCCTGAATTTTGAAGAGCCATGGGCATCCATATTCTAACTTTTCATTTCATGCTAATGGAAGAGAAGCAAATCAATCGCTACACATCCTTGCAGCAACTACTCAAGATACAAGACTGGGATGGAACAACTCCTCACATACTATAAGTATGCTAGCTTTGTATGTATGGTCTACGAGGCCACTTCTACTTGCCTTTCTTTTAGAACATGGCAGAGACATTCAACTGTCGCATATCAAAGAGCCCTGATATAGATCGTTAAAATACGTGTATGAATAAAGACTTTACCTTTATTAGTGAATATTTTCAGAAACCGATAATCTGAAAAATCAAGAAGCATCGCACACTTCCAGCAAGAATGTGCCGCATCAATATGATTATCAAAACTGGTTTCACTTGGTGGTTACACCCAACTCAATCTAAATTGTCCAAACCAGACCAAAGTCTGAGGGTCCAAGAGCTGGGGTAGAACTATTTCCAAAGAATTACAGAGTCCAGCATGTCTATTAGAGAAAGCATAGAAATTAACAGATGCATGTCAACTGAATGATTCCTTTTGAGGTGATCTAAATATCGTATCTGAATAATCGGATGAAAATATAATATAGATGATAGAAAAATGTTTGTAGTAATGTTATAATTAAGGGACTTGTGAACTGAAGATTTAGATTGCAAACTACTATACAGTGGCTCAAAATAAATTAGAATCCATATTAAAACTCAATGCTCTAATTTTGTTCATATTTATTGTCGATATTCATATCGATAGTCCATGCTTTATCTCAGTCTACAAAGATTGCCGTCGTAGATTGTAGAAATCATCTTTAATTTGATGAATTAATTGCATTTTATTATGCTTTGCAATTATATATACCACATTATATACATCATCACTGATGCTTTTTAATTTGTTTTGCCACCTATGCTTTTGCATGTATGTTATTCTCAAAATATACTGTGGACACAAGGTACATACCACAAGGCTTCAGGAAACATAGAGAAAGATCTTTGTATAATCATAAAGTCAGTGAATTAACATTTTAGGCTTATGTGTGTCCCACACATGTCTCAAGGGCCTTTAGTATGTCTATTATGTATTTTGTTGTGTTCTATTTATATGAATATCTCTCATGATTTCTTATTGCTTAAAAGCATTAAAATCTCTAAATTACTACCATAATGTAGCTTTTAATAATCAATCATATTGACTTTGACCAAATCTACCTACTGAATATTTAATATTGTGATGCATTATCATTTATATTTATTCTGAACTCTATTGTTTCACGATTGACCTGAGGTGCAGGAAGAAAGCAGCTATTCTTGATATTCTGTAATTGTTAAATTGTTGTGTTTTAACTTTGTTTATCTCTGATGGCTGTTTGTGCTATTCAAAGTTGGCCACCTAACTGTAAAATCTTTATTCACCAAAGGAATTCCTTGCTTTGCTCATGTTATAGTTTTCACTAGCATTGTGTCTTGTACCTCGTCTAGAAACGTTTTGAGTGTCTACTCTGGCTGTTAGAGCATGAATTTTTATATGAATTCTATTGTAAAGAGTGCTGATTACACGGAGCTAAGATTGTCTAGACAGACGAATATCGAGAATCATTCTGTGTTATGTTAATCAAATTGTTAAATAGGCATGAAAATTAAGGCTGTCATTACAGCTGCCAAGAATCCAAGGTTATGTAATCATTTCTCAGCTATGTCGAATAAATCATAAAGAGGTTGGTGAAATTGCTGTCATTATAGCTGGTTGAACTAGCGGGCTATGGGAATTATTTTCGCTGGGTTTATCAAAGGCTGGAAGAGATACAGAGAATTATTTTGCGATTTGTGAATTATTATGACGTCCAGGCCAGTTGAAGTGACTTAGTAGGAACATAGCGATATTCTGTTGCTCTGTTATCCTGGTTTTGAGAAGATATTGTCTGTTTGCAGCGCTAGTTAACGTTAGTGGATCACATTGCTATAAGGCCTATGGCCATGCTAGTTCTGAGCCAAATTGAGCTGCCGATAATGATCAAGAATTAGTTATAGGATGGGAATTCAATATTTTACTATTGACAAATTTTTGTGTCTGGGTGTTGATGTATGCGAACTGTCTTGTCTGAAAATACTATAGCACCCAAAGGCTGAGAAGCGTTTTGCTCTTTCACCTTCATTGTTTTTATAAGGACTGCAAACTGGGTATCTTTATTACAGCCACACCTTAATAATCCGCCCACTTTAGTAAAAATCTTTTTGTTTCTTAACTGGCTTGCATCCTGACTACATGCATATTCATCAGGCAAAGAAATGCACGCCTGGTTATACTATTCGTACGTACCCTACAGGAATGACCTTTATGCCTGATTCATAAATGCTGCATTCAAATGCATTAATTAATTAGTACTCAGCCCAGGTGAACTAGAATCTACTACCTTGATAATGCTGCAATTCCCCATAACTGCCGTCACGGTTAATGCTCGAATTATTATGATGGCCGTTGCATGTTTTCTGTTTCTTCACTATACTGTAAAGGTTGTAATAACTGTTATCTAAACTATTCCGCAACTGCTACAATCTCATACCGAAAATAAATCTTCTAATCCAAAATGGTGGATATTTTGCAGTGTACATTATTAGCTAATAAATTTTCTTCATCATGTCGTTCTGCGATGATCAGTGAGAAGGAGGAGTTGGCATAATTATACAAAATATCTGTTTAACTTTCATGCCAGACATCGGAAATGTTGTTTTTACCCATTTTACTATGCATACATGTCGCGCCAAAATCTGTGTCACAATCAATTTTTTAAAGTATTTACTTCTTGTATCTTTATATATATATATCACTTGTTTTATTTATATTACATATTAATCACTGCTGTGTTATGTACACAATTAAACGGTTACAATGTTTTCGTGAGTGCAATTCTTTTGTGTAAATTATGCGTAGCCCAGATCTCATCTCAAAATTCGATTTTTATGATTTTTTTTTTCTTACAAGTCATTCCATTGTACTACATTTGTTTGCAGAAACGGAGCAGGGGATGTCGGTGTGGTATTCAAACGAAAGTCCCTGCCGGTCAAGAAGTTAGTGGGAGGAAGAAAGTGAAATGGAAAATAATGAGTTCCCGTGTTGTGTGTGTAGAACATTTCCGCACTTATTATAATCTCTTTTGGGAGTATTTTTTTCATTAAGGTCGAGCTGGGATGCAACTCACGGACCACAGGAAAGGACAATTTCCCCCTTCGCCATGGCGTCAGGATGACAGGCCAGCCACATTCATCAGGTTCTGGAGCTGTCACGATTTACGACCTTCAACACGAGGGATCAGAGGAGACAAACGTTTAAAGGTTCCTACAATGCCGCAAAGTCAATAAGAGAATTCAACAATATGCTACCCATTATGTAGCTACATACTTCCAGCGTGGTGTCTTCCACCCCTCTTCAATTCGTCAAACGGCAGGACATAATTGTCGTTATTCGGGGACTTCCGCTTTTTCCTACTGCACTTGGCACTAAAAGGCTCAATCATCGGGATCAAGGATTCCCCTCCAGTTTTTCCCCCTCTCCTGCAGTTGTTTTTCCAAGATTTCATCGTGTCAAGAAGATCCATTTCCGGCTCGCTGTTGGACTATTACTATTGTCACTTAATCACTCCCATTTCAGTTTTGTATGTCTACTGCAAAATATGTGTTAATTTTTTTCTCTCTTTCCAGGTGTTTGTGAGTCTGAAAGGGGGAGGAGTGATGGTGGCTTGGAGGCTGGAAGGCTTAGATGCTGATCGGGTTTGAAGATGGTCCCTAAGACACATGTAATTTGTGTATTCCCCTTGTTTTTTGTTGACAGGATGTTGTCGCATTCCTTAGTTGAGGGGTCCCAACGGCCGGTCAGCAAAGTTGAATGGACTCATAATTTGGAAGAGTCGTCGTGAAATTTGTAACTTTGCGCTTGGTTCCCGACCAATGGCTAGGCGGGACCAAAGTAGTGCGGATGAAAAAGGGGTAATTTGCCCCCACTTAAAAGAGGAACCGGACATTTCTCGGCAGATTTACAGATTAGCAGAAGACAGATTACCATGATTTCAGATGAAGAGAGTTAAATTTAGGCAGCCCAAGTACCACCCATCACCATGCCTCCGTTTCAGTTAAGTGAAATGTTGTAATATTCTTATTCTTAAAATTTTAATAGTGTTTTTATTTTAACCTAGTTATGTATTAAAAGTAATAAACGAATTTGTTTTAATTTAATCGAGTAATTAATTCTCGTTGTCTTTTGATTGTGATTTAAAGTATTAACCACTATCATGATGCATACATTAGTTATATAATCGAACCTGCGTAAGTCATAAGATGTTAAGTTAAAGTAGTATTAGTAGCGCTGCATTAATAGATAAGCAAAGGTCTGATTTAGATGAAACTACCATAAACACCACAGAAAAAAAAGGAACATGTCAGAAAAAATCTTATGCGTAAATAAAAATCTGTATTCTTGTGTATTAACATCACCGCAGTCAAAATTTAAACCACGCAAATCGTGGTATTTTAAGTTTTTTTTAAGCATAGTACACACACTACTTTCTGTTAGTAAAAAGTTCATTAGTTGCATTATTGTAAAATACAACATGTGAAAATGCGCTAAAATTACTTGGCCATGCCAATGATTGATATCTTCTTTAATATAAAAATACGCAAGAATCTTTGTTATTACTGCTTAGGACCCAAACGGTTAAGACTGTATTCTGATAGGAAGATGCATCGGTCTTCCAGCTAAACATGTTATATATTTTTTCAATAACTAAATTAGTTTAATATACATTGTTTTACCTTATTTTTGGTATGATTATTCCGAACCTTTTCTGGGTTTAGATTTAATTCTGTCATTTCTTTTCAACTTAAAAATTTGATTTATTTTGTATGTAGTCAATTGTAATACCTATTTTGATTTAAGGCTGTGTCAGGTTATTATTCTATTTTCATTTTGACCTTTATATGTATACATTTGATTCTTCTGTACTGTTTCTGGTTTTAGATTTTGTATAGTCATTTTTTCCCAGCTTAAGAATTTCTGATGACTTAAGTGTTGCTTTCAAAATTTTCAATTCAATATAAGAAGAAACAAACACATAGGTATCTAAGTTTTTGCCACTGAACCTCATGTTTTTAACAATTTGAAAATTCTCACCAAAATACAGCAAAGAGATATCCCTTATGAAAAATCTGGAAACCGAAAGAACAGAGTTCAGACAGCCTGTAACTCAGAAGCGGAGCAGTAAGTCCTAGGGTTCAACATGGCAGTTTTATACGCTTCGCCAGATGAGTAGTTCTTCAATTCATGATCAAGTGTAAATACCTTAAATCTATTCCAGTTGTCGATAATAAATGAACAGCCCGTCGAACAATAATACTGGTTGCACACAACAAATAAGAAATTGAACTGAAGAGACAGAAGCCATCACCATCATTTGGGACAACTTGGCAAGGGGATGTATCATACCTAAAATTCAACAGCTCGTATACTTGGGTTATTGTTTAGAACAACATATTAATCAACATTAACAATTGAAAATAATTACCTCTAATGGTAGTTCATAAAATAAACGTGGCACTTAACCTAAAATAGTAAACACAACATCTAAACAAACATCTAAACAATCAACATTAACAACTGAAAACCATAAAAATGCATAGACATTTAGAATTACTGTAAAAAAAATTATAACATAAAACCTCTGACCACAAAAAAAAATCAGAAATTCTGGAAGATAAATGACACAGTTTAATCTAAAACCAGAAACAACACAGAAGAATCAAATGAATACATGTAAAGGTCAAAATGAAAAAAGAATAATAAATGTGACGCTGCCTTAAACCAAAACAGAAATTACAATTGACTACACACAAATCAGAAATTTTTAAGCTGAAAAAAAAAAATTAAATCTAAACCCATAAATGGTTCGGAATAAGCAAAACAAAAGTGTATATTAAACGAATTTAATTTAGTTATTGAAAAAATACATAATAGGCTTAACTGGAAAACCAATGCATCTTCCAACTGTTTACTGTTATCAAA
Organism: Trichonephila clavata; assembly: GCA_019973975.1. Classification (NCBI taxonomy): domain Eukaryota; kingdom Metazoa; phylum Arthropoda; class Arachnida; order Araneae; family Nephilidae; genus Trichonephila; species Trichonephila clavata. The sequence goes on along the minus strand of BMAO01039408.1, from coordinate 79,264 downwards.
TTAGTGTTGCCAATCGGAAAAATAAAATTTAGAAAAAACATTTTCTTAGGATGATTTTTTTCGAAAAACAACTGTAATTCCTCCACTAAGAGTTAAAAAAAAACGAATAAATACAACCATAAATAAGTATATTTACTATAAAATGTGTTGAAATTCCCCCCAAAACATCTCGAAACATTAATTTTCGCAAAGTTAAGACTTGGCATGGCTGATGACGTCATATCTCCATTTAACTGAAAAATCGCATAAAAATTGAATTTTAAAAAAAATCTAAAGCGAATTTCGAAAAAAACTCTTCAAGGTTAATAGCATAACGACCTATAGCTTCTACATGCCAAGTTTCAAATTTCTGAGTTCCTGAATTTGGCCGGAACAGCTGAAACACACAAACTTTTCTCTGATTAGTACAGATTTAGCTGAAAAATCGCTTAAAAATTGAATTTTAAAAAAATCTAAGGCGAATTTCGAAAAAAACTCTTCGAGGTTAATAGCATAATAACCTATAGCTTCTACATGCCAAGTTTCATACTTCTGTATTGCTTAATTTCTCCGAAACAGCTGAAACACACACACACACACAAACTCTTTTATAAAAAAAAAAAATCTTTGCCTTTTCTTCGGAGCTTTTCAACCTGAAAAGATATTACATTAATGCGCATTAATAAAATAATTCAATTCAGATATTTTACGCTAAGAGTAAACGAATATATAAATAATCCTTTTGATTAGCGCTTTTTTTTACGTTTTGATTCAATAGAAGCAAAGCTTTAACACCTGCAGATGAACACGAAATGTCAACACGGCACAGCCATAGAGCGAAATAATAAATACTCCTTGAAAGTTGACGATTGGCTCTAAGCCAATAGCACAAAAGGAAATTCAAGTCAAAACTCAAAATAAATACGTTAAGATGCAAAAGCGTACACAAAATGGGGTTTTGAGGTTCAAATCTCTCTCATACAAATAGAGAGTTTAAAATTTTTAGCACAAAAAGTACTCCACGGTACTTAAATTTTTTTAAAAAAATGTTAACCCCTCTCATAAAAACAGTTTGTGTGAGCCACACAGAATCTGTACAAAGAATCTCAAATACTTTTCAAAGTGGTTAGCATTAGAAATTAAATTTAACAATCAGTTTCAAAATTTGACATACAGGGTGATTTTCTTAAAGCTAACTCTATTAAAAGGCACTTGTAGCTCAATCTAACAGAGGAAATGACATCTAACTTGGTATTGAAACCAATCATGACACGGAAAATAAAATTCCGCGGAGAAAAAATTTAGCTCAAAAAATCACTGACTGGGGTATTTTTGGCGCTGAACATTACAAAAGAATTACAAAAAGAAAATGAAAAAAAAATAGTAGTTACAAACACAAATTAACAGTGAAATGTTCAATTTTATTCACTACAGTCACTTCTCTGGCTAGGAAATCGATCTCATTGAATATAACAACCGTTCTCAAAGACTACGCCAAGCATTTTCGGCGCAACATTTCCTATGGCCTTAGCATGTCACGCAAAGACGAGGCATGTCACGAGGTAACGTGCACAACATGTCACGAGGAATATTTCACACTATTTGTGATATGTGTACCAACAATGGACGGCGTTGACGATTACAGGTGCAACATTTGTTATCATTTGTTCTGACACAGGTTTACGTCCTCATCAGAGCCGTTTCTTAACCTCCCCGTATCCCTAAGCCCTTCAAATTATTATACCCCCTCATTGTTTCCAGGTTACCTCCCTCCTTAAGTTTTTATCTTGCCAGTTTTGGTTCAGGAGGAGTTTTCCCTTAACTCTTTCACTCTTTTTTCTTTCTTTGTTTTTACTCTTTGGAGAGTCTTGCCAGTATCCACAACCTATAGAACCACCGTGTTCCGGACTAGCAACCAGAAACTGTAAAAAAAGAATGGTGGCATGGTTTGCCCACACTCTTGTTCATTTCTTACCTTACGGCATAACGGACCACCCACCCACCATTTGTAAATTATTACAATAAAAAGATGACATTGCTTTCAATTACAGTATAAAGTATACATTATTGTATGAACTGTTTATTAACTTGTTAATTATCAACTTTTTCATCGCTTATCGCTTTACTATCTTTCACTTTTATACAACTTTATTCTTTGGTGAGTCACTATCATTATACTTTTACAACAAAGGTTTCCTTCGATTTTGGATCATTGGAAGAGCATTAAGGACATCAAAGTAATCAATTTCCATTATAATATCATTTTAAGCACGTGGCAACATCAAACTGTTAAGCTTTTCATTTTCCATAGTAGATCTCATTTCAGTTTTTATTCTGTTAAGGGCAGAAAAGTCTGTTTGCTGTACAGTTTGTCACAGGAAGAGTCAAGTGAATTTTCATTGTGACTTCGGAATTTGGGAAGGTACTTTCCAACCTAACTTTATAAACTATTCTTTCATAGAAAAGTGTGTGTTTGGAAGATGTATTCTAGCAGAGGAAACAAGTATTGATGCATATTAATCAACATAAAAATATTATAAATGTCCATTGAAATACATATATCAATTTTGACGAAAGTGTTAAAATTAGCTGAGGTAACACGGAAAATTTACAAGAAAAAAAAATAGATTTTATTAAATTGAACATTATTTTCACTGCCTCCTTTGTAAAGGAAAGCAAGTAATAGACGTATGTTTTTATTTAATCTTAGTATGATAAAAATATTTCTACATTTTTTTAAGTCTTCCAGGGGAGAATACAAAATAAAACAAAAGTAAAGTCATAATTACCGTTTGTAGTTTTAAAGGAATGAAGTACAATTGAAAAAATTGCTGATTTAAAATTGTGTCAACTCTCTCTTTGAAAAAAAAAAGTGATTTCCTGAAGGGTCATTTAAAAAAAAAAGGAATGTGTTTTTGTCGTTGGACGTTGCAAGGAACCAAGGAACGTTTTCCCACGGCGGTATTTTTACCATTAAAATGGACTTTGTGTTTGCTTTAGGAATAATCCGAGTATTTTCCCTGATTTTCTAAAAAATTTACTTAAGAGAAACAATTTATTACACGAGTAATTGTTTTAAGCCAGTCTAATGTTCAATATATAAGTAAATATGGAGAAATTTTTCAATACATATTAATAAAAGAAAGGGAAAAAATATTTTTTTTAGTAAACATATTTAATTTTTAACACGCTTTTATAAGTTTCACTTGCATGTAACGGAATCTTGGAACTCGATTTTTACGAACTTTAAAAGGCCAGACCAATTCGAAATTTTCCACACTTGTCAAGGACCGATGACAATACAATCATTTCATAATTTTGTTCCATTGTCCTTTTCAGGATCGTCAGGAATAAGGATAATCAGATTTGGCGACAATTCCATATACCACTTCCAGAATTGGCGACTTTTTGCACACACCTTTTTCAAATTTGGTGACTAATTCCATATACCATTTCCAGATTTGGCGACTAATTCTATGTAACATTTCCAGGATTGGTGACTCATTTCAGATTTAGTGACTAAAAGAATAAGGTGTAACCTTAAAGCGAGTGTTTTGAATTTAAAACTAATTATATGCAAGTATAAAATACACTTGCGGGGTTAATAGAAATAAAACAAACAAAAAAAGTGTTCTGTATCTGTGAGAGTGGAGGATGGGTGTGTGTTAGCAATACAATTAGCATAATATAAACATTTTTCTGAAAATGAAAATAAAAAAAGGCTCGTGCATGTGAAAAAAAAATTTATGTTCTAACTTTTTTATATTTTTATAAAGCAATACGTTTAGAAGTGATGATACCAATTAACATTATAGGAATACATTTAAAAGGTGAAAAAATGATTGGCACTTAATATTACCATGTTTTTATTAACTCGCTTTCTTTAATGTCTGTCCGGATGGAATTTTGTAATTGATTTTAAACTGTGTGACTTTCCGATGAGCTAGAGACTTGAAATTTGGACCATATCTCAAAAGTGCATGAAATGTGAAAAAAGAAGAAGAAAAAAACGAAAAGGAGGAATTTTATACTTTTTAGTCCGTTATAAAAACATGGTACATTAAAATTTTTTTAATTTGAACTTTTTCTTTTTAACATATTTTTTTTTGTTTGACCTGTTCCATAGAGACGGAATCTAATTTAACGATACGGGACTCATCCGAAGCCCCGAAGCGGAGAGAATAAATATACTTCAGACCCTTTAATTAATATCCATTGAAGAGCAAGACTAATTCCATCAGCCACGTAATTCCAGCTTCAAATATCAAACTCAAGGATAAATTCAACAATGAATATATGATAGTTTAAAAAACTAAAAAAACACGCTTTTCTTGTCCAGCGAAATAAAAAATGAAAAATAAATTATAGTTTTAAAAAAACTAAAAAACACGCTTTTTACTGAATTGAACTAAAAAGTAATAAAATAATTCTTAATATAAGAATAAAATGATCAACGAGAAAATTAATGTGATTGGGGTAAAAGCGTAGGGTGTTCTATAAATGTATCGATTGTTATAATTTCTTACTTCTATTCCGAAATGCTGAGTTAGTGCAAAAATGTAATACAAAGCACTCCACGCTTTTACCCCAATTTTCTCGTTCATCATTTACAAGAACAATGTATTGAATGCAATTATAATATGTACATTGTTTGCAAAACTACAATCAAGGGCAAGACGTCCTTGATTATAGTTTTACTTTCAATGAACATGAGGCCCTGGGCTCTTAGGCAAAAGTAGGCCCTGCCTACTTACTTACCTGTCTACTTTTCTTTAAAAGTAGACAGTATACAGCATGCATTGTCATACTCTCGTGCAAAAGGTAATTTGAAACAAATAAATGTGCACGACGCACTTTGTGTGCTCAAAAACCTAGGCACAAACAGGCTCAGCCGATGGCCGCATTTCGACTAGGGTTTCTTTCCCGGGAAATCATAAGATTTCTGTACTTTTTCTATTCCTGGGAATAGCAAAAAGATTAGATTTTTCATTAGATAAAGCATTAGATTTAGAATTTCAAACGGCGTAGGAACAGATGCTTTGTTTCATATCACTTATGCAAAAAAAAAATATAACTAACATAAATGAAACGATAAAAAAGATTAGAATTGTAGTAAAATTATTCAAGAAATTGCCTTTCAAGAATAATATTTTACAAAAATATGTTAAATAAGAATTTGGGGCTGTGAAAAGATGATTTGTTTGGATACCAAAACACGCTGGGATAGTTTGTTGGCAATGCTCGAAAGGTTTTTAGAAATAAAGTCAGCAATTTTAAAAGCACTAAATGACATTAAAGTAAAACAAATTATGGCCAATTTAGTGTTTGAAACAGTGACTACAATTGTAGCAGGCTTAAAGACCAGTAAAAATTGACTTAGAAAAATTATGTAGTCCAAATGCCACTTAGCTAACTGTAGAAGGTGTATTTTCTTTCGTTATTGGAGAACTGAACGAACAAAATTCAGAATTTGCGAAAAATAAGAAATAATAAAAAGAATTAATGACAGACACAACGTTAATTCAGTAGGATTATTGGAATTTACTCTAAAACAAAAGTTTTATATTGTTCAACCAAAAAAAGGACTAGTTTCAACAGAATCATGAAACAAGAGATGTAGTTGTTCGACTCGACTGAAAATCCATCACCAAACATGATAAAACTGCTTGAAGCTTTAAAAACAATTCCTCCAACGTCAGTCAGAGCCGAGAAAACATTTTCTGCTGCCGAATTGTTCATCATAAAGCTTAGAACCAGGAATAATATTTGACCTCATTAAAATTATTACTATCATGATCTTATTAAGATGGAGTTGAGAACGAAACAAAGCCCAAATGGCCCATGCCTTAAAACGTACCTAATTGCAAAACAATATGACTTTAATTATAAACCGCACTAATTATTAAGATAAATATTAAGTTTTGTATATGAAAAGCCCAGGGAAGTCACTAGTAATTACTTGTAGCCACTAGTTAATTGAATGTTGATAAATTAATTATAAAATTCTTTGTGTAGTACTGATACATTTATCATATCAATGGGAATGTGTATTTCATTTCTTATAATATAAGAATGCATTTTATTTTGTAATTATTTTAAATTGTAAATTATTTTATCAAATTGATAATTATTTTGAATCTTGTTTTCGATTTTTCGCGATATGCTCGCGCCCCCTAGCAAGGTTATCACACTCTCCTAGGGGAGCGCGCCCCACAGTTTGAGAAATGCTGCGATAAAGATTTTATTTCGAGTTTTGAGAACAATTTAATAACAGTATACATGAAACAAAATATAATTTGGGGAAGATAGGCCAAGCGATTTACATAAAAATTTGGTCGATAGCGAAACAAAGATTGGATAGTTTAGATATAAAAATGAAAGAGAAGAATTGGCTTTTTAATAAATACTAGGCACAGTTATCGTTCTCTGTAATTTAAATTTTTTTTCTCTTTTTTTTCACCCTTCAATTTTTTGCGCCCCCAAATCTTTTGCGCCCTAGGCATGTGCCTAGCGTTCCTCAGCAGAAAAACGGGACTGTAGACAAGGATATATATATATCTGAAATATTGTTACATCGAAATAAATACGAACGAAATACTATAGTAAGGGATTTTCTTATTATTTAGGAAAAATTATTATAACGAGAGAGGGTATGTAGAGTATATTTGTAATCTAAGTATTTTAATCTAAAAATATTTCTTGAAGAAAAATTGATGTACAATTCACGAAGACTGCAGTTTACTTTTAATTATTTCATCTCCCATTTTTACAAAAGGGGGAAAGAAAAAAAAAGCCAGAAAATGCAGTTTTTTGTATTATTATCTTCAAATAAATTAGTTGAAATTCAATTTTATAGATGGCAGCACCACGAATGATAAAGCAGGTTTGAATTAAAGATGTCAATATTATTAAAAGCCATGGAAATCTAATCCGATACTTATTCATAGATGGCGACACATACCAACATAATTACGCATTTTTTAAAAAATCTATTCTGTAGTCTAATTCATAAGTCATATTACCAATTTTCCAATTAAGTGATATTGTGTGAGTCTTTCTTTTTTTGTCATTATTATGTAATAAATACTGAAAGGGCTAGGAAAAAAAAAGGTTTAAAAAAATGTTTTTTTCGTGCACGTTTTTTTTTTTTTTTTGAAATACAACCGGTACCAAATTTAAGTTATAATTTGAATCTGAGATTTAAGATTATTCAAAATAATTCAAGGAATGTTTGATGATATAGTTTTTAACAGCCTTAAAACAATAAAACAAAAGTTTTTGAGTTTGATTTTCTTTTTTGATGTTAACATTAACTTGTACGCGTAAATGCCAAAAATAAATTTCACCATTCATAAGTTTTTTCGCGATAGATAATTATTAAGATAGACAGACATGTATAAGAAATTAATGCATAGAACTCATTTAAAAATATTTCCATTAATAATTAATATAAAAAGATATTAATTAAAAAATATTCCACTTTTCGCTTACTATGCAATCAATTTTCATATTTTATCAGTAAAAATGTCGAAAAGATGTTCTACGATAAATGAAAAGGAAAATAATTTTTCAAATGATCATTTAACATAAATTTCCAAAATTTAACAGAATTGGGTTGTCATTTATTGGAGAAGGATTAGAAACGTTATACACTCTGAACAGTATAATAAGCAAATGGAAAAAAATTCTTTCTTTCATTCATTCATAGGATTAATTTCTTTTGGGAACCTAAAATTATAGATCATTTCATAATTTGGTTAAAGTGAAGAACATATTATCCTTCAGATTTGGCAGTGTTTTTCAGATTTATGGAACAATGATGATTTTATTCTGCCTTTTTCAGCTGATAAAGAAAAAAAATACAAATATATATATATATATATATATAAAGAAAAAATATAAAAAGATAAGTATACATAACTAAATTAAGAATACCATTTTTATATCCATAATTATACCATAACAATTAGACAATATATAAAAAAAAAAAAAAAAAAAAAAAAAAAAAAAAAAAAAAAAAAAAAAAAAAAAAAAAAATAAAAAGAAAATATTCACTAACTAAAATTAAAGAAATCCTTTTATAACCGTGAATTATCACATAATCAACAGGACAATTGTATTTACGGTTCACAATTTATAAACAAATTTATTATTTTGAAATCATGAATGGAATTCTATAAGATTTTTTTAACGAAAAGATAAAAAAAAAAAAAAAAAAAGATAACTGATAGATAATTTATTAAATCAATACGTGCAAAATGAGTCTAGCAAATGAAATAATATTGAATTCCTAAGCGGATCAAAGTATGAAATATCTAGATTTACACTAAATTCTACTCGTTCCTTTCTGAAAATTTCAGGTCTTACTTTTGTTTAATTAATTGTAGTATTTAGTGTTTTCCCTTGTATCATAGTACCGTCGTCATATTGATGCTGATATCTATTTTTTTTCTTAGTTATTTTATTGTGATTTTGTCTAAAAAATAATAATAGTGATTTATTTGAGTAGTCTTTATTATGATCACATATCCTAACATAGTTATGCAAGGTATGGAACTACGACAAATGTTTGATTGTCACATTGAACTTTTGTAGAGCAAAAGCCCATCTTTGTAGCCTCGCAGATTGTGGTGCACTCTTTGTTAAGTAAGGTAAAGGGTTATGATCAGTATAAAATTCATTTTCAGTCTTAAATACCCATACTTCGAACTTTTTTAAGCTTCCCACAATAGCAAATGTCTCTCTTTCAATAGTTGACCATGACTGTTGGATCTAGCTTAATTTTTAACTTGCATAAGCAATTGGGTAACACTTATTCCCATATTTTTGTGTCAGACAAGCAGCTATGTCAATTTGCGATACATCTGAATGAATGGTATACGGTTTATCAGGGACTGGAGAGTACAGCGAAGGTGCTTCCGCTAAAGCCTTTTTCAGAACATGAAATGAGGAATCATGTTTCTCAGTCCATGGGACCGAACTCTTTTTGGTGAGTTCGGTCAATGGGTGCACAAGTTCAGAATATCTGTGAATATACTCACGATAGTAATTGCGCAGTCCAAGCACACTACGAAGCTCCTTCTACGTTTTAGGCACTGGAAAGTTGTTGATAACTGCAGTCTTTTCAGGATCTGGTTCGTGCTTACCAGAATGGATGATATGTCCCAAATATTTAATTTGAGTTCTTCCAAAGGCACACTTTGTAAGGTTCACAATGAAATTTAGCTCTGAAAGTTTCGTTAAAATAGTATCCAAATGAAGAAGATGTTCTTCCCAATTTTTGGAAAAGATTGCAATGTCATCGATGTAGGCACGTGAAAGATCTCTATAACACGATAATGCTTTGTTCATTTCACGCTGAAATGTTGCAAAGGCATTTTTCAAACCAAAACTCATCGCCTTGAAGCGGTACTGTCACCGATGAGTCTTGAAAGATGTAAGATTTTTGCTGTCTTCCGCCGTGGGTATAGCCCAGTACCCTTTCAAGGGATCTAACGTTGTGATTATATTGGCTCTTCCAATAGAATGCATGAGCTCCACTGCATTTTCCATCGGAAAATCATCAGGCAAACTCTCAGAGTTAAGAGCTCTGAAGTCAACGCAAAGTAGCAGGTTATTATCTTTCTTGTTAACACAAAACAATTAGATAGGCTATTTCTGCATCAGATTCTTCAATTAAATCAAGTCGTTAGAGCTCTTCTATCTACTCATCACCTTTAATCTTCAAGGACTCTGGGATGCGATATAAGAACGGCTTCTTCCATTCAATGTTAGGCTTTAAGCGAATCTGATGAGCCCCTACTTTAGCTATTTTCACGTCACTTGTGTATAGTGTATATATGCTGTTTTAAAAGAATTGCTAGCACTTTTACCCTCTCAGTCTCCTTCAAATGATTCAGATCAGATGTGGACTTTGATAAATTATTAGCTGGATTTTTGTTTCGGAGCACCTAGCCCGTCAGGGCTTTTATCTCCTGTCTTGAGGGTGATAAAACATGATTACTTAAAACTTGCCCATTTTTAAAAATATTTAAGAAAGAAGAAGTTGAAATAAAAATTTAAACTACAAGGATAAAATTACTATTACAGATGAAAAACAGAAAACTTTACTTGGAAACAGAGAATTATTGGTGATCAGAGCTTAGAGTTTAACATGAGATTCCCTCGGCCAATAGTGGCTTAGGGAGGTTGTACTGACCGCCCAATGGGGTTGCAGCTTATCGTGGCATGTTGTGATCGTGAGTGGTGTGAGGTTTTTTCTCCTTTCCCGCGGAGCGAGAGGGAGTAACCTGATTGGATGTTGCGTTAAAGTGTTGACTTCGGACCCGGAGTGGGTACCGTCGCCGTGTCCGTGTGTGAGGGCTGCCATCGTCCGTACGGCTTTTGGAGCCCTCTGATTGGTTGTTGCTGTCTGATGTGAGAAATGTAGCTTGAAAAAATGTTAGAAAGAAGAAAACTATGAACAGATTTACCTGAGATATTGTGTCTAATTTAAAAGGATGTTTCTGGGTCTGTGTGTGCTGTGTGTTGGAGTATACTTCTCGATCTTTTGGATCGAGGGGTTATTAGATGTGTTAATGTTTTTAAAGAAATTTTTTGACAGTTTTTGCATGAACTGCCGGATTGTCTTAAATTTAATAGTGCGTCTGAGATCGGCATTTCTCATATACCAATCGGCGCATAAGATTTGCCTTAGTGTTTTTTTCTGTAAGATTTCAAGTTGCTTAATGTGTGTTTTAGCTGCAAAACCTCAAACTGGGCAGGCATAGGTTATAGTTGGTCTTAGAAGTAGAGAGAAAATAAGTAATTTGTTAGATCTACTTAATTTAGATCTATGTAATAATGGGGTCACAACGAGGTGGCTTTTTAAATAAAGTTACCTCGTATGCGTGTTACATGTTGTTTGAAATTGAGTCTTTTATCCAACGTGACACCAAGATACTTGGTGTGCTGAGACCAAGGGATTTGTTCATTGTGTAAGAATATTTTTGTTTGTTTAATGTTGAGTTTCTTAGTGAAGAGGACGGCCTCCATTTTTGCAACATTAAGTGCAATTTTCCACCTGGAGAACCAGTCCTCTAGCGCTAAGAGGTGTCTGTTTAGTGCTCTGGCAATCAGTGTTAGTTCAGTGTGAGTTGCCAAAATTGCAGTGTCGTCTGCGTACATATAGGATGGGAAGGATCTCTCCCAATTCGTGGTCATCTTCAAAAATAACCCCAACTGCAAGCGCACGAGGATGATATTTCCTGATCTTATTCACGTGAACATGTCTGACAGTTCCGTCGGGCAGTTTAACTTTATATGAATGGGGTGGATGGTGTTGAATTATCTCTTCAGATCCAGTACATCTAGCATATATCTTATTATTAGAATTTGATATCAGCAAAACAGCTTGTTCTCCGATGTTAAAATTCTTCACAGAATTCTTCTTCCTGTTGAAGTAATCTCCATAATTTTTTTTTGTTTCTGAGCAGCAGTTAAAGATGCACTCTCAGCAGCTTTTTCCATCTTAATCTTCATTTCCTGAAGGTAATAAGCAGCTGTCTGGGAAATGTTCGTCGAAAGATGTATTTCGCCTGCCCAGGAGGATTTAAGAATAGCCAGCGGTCCTCGAGTATATTTGCCATAAAGTAACCTAAATGGTGATACACAAGTGGTAGTGTTTGGTACTTCACGGTATGCAAACAACAGAAAAGATAATTGTCGATCCCAATTTGTTGGATCTTAACGAATAACGTGATGAAGCATGTCCTGCAACGGATAGCCAGTACAGGAAAACCTAGGACTAGATCCAATCCTTTTCGAAAATTCTTGGGTTGAGACGACTTGAAATTCGTGTCTTGATCACTGGCAATTATACTCGGAATTCCAGTCCTCGAGAATATTTACAATAGAGAATCACATGCAGTTTTGGATGTAAGTGATCTAAGTGGTACTGCTTCAGGCCAACTTGGGTGCTGATTCATCATACGATGAATGTATTTATGCCCTCTACCAAATAGTGGTTGAATAGCTCCGATTACATCAGTGTTCACTATCTCAAAGGGAAGCTCAAGACGGACAATAGGTGTAATGGGAGTTCTTTCTTAAATTTTCTCAGACTTTCGAAGCTGACACCCTTTGCATGTCTGGACAAATTCAGCAATTTCCCTAGACATATTTGCGGCCAAAAGAAATTCTATTTTATCCACTCTTTTTTTTCTTAATTCCCATATGGCCTCCAAAAACTGACTCTCAGAGGCTAGTTTCATTACTTTATCTATTCTGAAACGCGGTAAAACTAATTGCATGACGGGTTCATTTAGAATTTTATCCCTGTGATAAATTAATTAATCAATTTCTAAAAAAATTCCTTTATTTAATTTTAACTCTGCACGAACCTTTTCAAGAGGATCACAATTATTCTGCTCATCTTTCATTTTACTGTAACCCGAATTAAAATTTAAATTATCTGAGTCACTCACAACATAAAATATTCCCCGGACTCTGCGTCATCTTCATCACTTGAAAACGGAGTAAAACTATCCGCCGATTCGGCAAAAATCTCATTTTCTTTTTTATTAGTTTTGTCATTTATTAAACACAAAGATTCATATAAAGAAGGATGTATTAAAGCCTCAGCATTTAATTTATCTGCGATTTCTACCAAGCAATCTATTGGAAAATTCAAAGAATAATTATCAAGAGCCATGGAAGTTTTAATTAGTTTTGCGTCTACATTCTCTCTAAATGCAGATCTTAAAGTAATTTTTCGAAATTCATCATTACAATTATCTGGAAAGATATCAGAATTACATACAAAAACTTGGGTTCCGCTATCCAAAGCACAATTTATTGCTTTCCCGTTAATATAAACAATGACATATTTCGAAGGCTCAAGGTCAACTTTCGTTTGTACACTTGAAAGTCTCTTTTTTCTCATTTTTTAATTTAGAATATTTTTTATTTTAGTCTCGAACTAAATGGTTTTCACCTCAAATGTAACATTCTATTTTTTATTTACTTTACTTGGTTTTGAGTTATTAATTTTATTTCCTTTCGAATTAAGATTTATTTCATCCCATCTCGAGTGAGGAGGGATATATTTAAAATCATTTCGCCAGTCATTTTGATTATGATTATGACATACTTTATGTGGAGTGAGTGAGTGAATATTAACGTCCACTGTTCAGCTACACGAGGCTTTTGGGACGGTCGCGTAATTTTACTTTATGTGGAAACTTGGAAAAAGATCTTCCTTTACAAGCATAAAACATGTCACACTCTTTTCTCATTTGAATGGTTTTGTTCCTGTTTGATATTTATATGAACGGCAGTTTCATGTGATCTAGGGTTTGATATAATTTATCGCTAAGAGTTAACTCCTTTAAAGAATTAAAATCATTCACATTTCTCAAATGACAGTATTGATCCCAATTGGTTAACAAACGAGATTCAAAGTGAACATGCGTTTCATTTGGCATTCGCTTAGCTTTTTGAAAATTTTGCAAGCAAATTAATGGTGTTGGCTCAAATTCTCTTAGAACTAAACTTTTTAATTTATCATAATCGCTTATTTCTTCGTCTTTTACATAAACCAAAATATTTTCGGCCTTTTTCATCTATCAGATTTAAAAGAATCTCTCCCTTAAACTCATCCGGCACATTTTTAGTTTTATAAAGCTCCAGTAATTTATTTACTTTATTATTTAGGTCGCAATCTAATGCCTTTTTTAAATTTAACTTTCAATTTTTCTTTAAATTCTTTGGCTCCACCGAACTAAACATGACAAGTTAATCTTTAATGTCAACTTCACAATTCCAGATAGGGGATTAAGACCTCATCTGTGATCATATGCCCCGATGACCATTCAACTCCTTTTTAGTTTGGAAAGAACGCTCTAAAGAAGAGATAAATAAATTCCATCCCTCTTGTTTTTTAGGAATCGAAAGAGCCAATGGGCGAACACTTTGAATGAAATTTTCCATTGAAGTTTGATTTGTTTCGGGATTTATTCGCTGAAAATCATTGCTATCCCTTTGGCTGTCCAATTTAGCCCTTTCTAAATTTATTTTTACCTAGTTCTATTTCTAATTTAACTTGTTCGAGTTTTATTTTTTCAAACTCAAGTTTCGATTATGCCGCTAAACGCGCTTGTTCTTCTTTCGACTTTCTGTCCACTACAATCGAATCTTAATAGTCATCGATAAATTCTTTATCGGTTTTATATTTGTCGCAGTTTAAAATTAAATTTTTAAAATCCAATACTTGCCATTTCTGGATTTATTCTCTCGCCTAATTCATCACAATTAATATTGATTCTTCCTTTCTAGTTCCGCGAAACATGATTGAAAGAATTATACCAAATGAATCAACCCAGAAAATTTAGTAAATAACAGTTGCTGAACTTGCTCAAACAAAGCAAAAGGATTGCCTATCTCGTAGTTCCTTTTGATGTCTTGACTCACTCAGGTTCCGATTCTGTTGTTAATGCGCCAGTGTGATACTTTGTTGAGTAGTGTATGATGTTGTTGAAGTTTCATCCAACAGACGTCTTCTGTGAGGACAGTACGTTTTTATTTTCAGAAAACATATAAAAAGAAATATTAGAGGTAAATTGTAACGACCCATGTGGGCAATTTCTCCATTCTGGCCCCCGTCCTAACGCGCCGGTGCCGGTAGGCTATCTATCTTCAAACCAGAGAACACATTCTTACGGAAGGGGGACACAGTGCGCCTCCTGGTGAGAGGAAAATACACTACACATACAAAATGATTATTTTTATACTTAATTTATTTAAATTGAGTCAATAAATTTTCATGTATAATTTTTTGAATGTTCCTAAAATTTCTTCAGAATTCCTTATAAATTTACCAATTTTCTGAAGTTTAAATAAATTATTTCAAATATTACATACGCATCGCTTATTTACATACAATCTGAAGTTAAAAATGTTATAAGTTTTTTTTCTAAGTGATGTTTTTTAAAAGAAGGACACCAAACGTATTCGTATACCTTGACTGATTATATTCATTTTTGTTTCATAAATCGTGCTTTTTAAATGTTTTTAGGATCTACAAGATATTTGAGTGCAACAATTCAAAATGAAATGATTGATTTCTTGGGGATCAAACTTGAAAACTATCTGATAGAACAAATTAGAGCGCCACCGTTTTTCGCTATCATAATGGATACGACACAGGACATATCAAAGGTAGATCATCTAAGCATTGTTGTGAGGCATGCAGTAATAACCAGATCGGAAAATGGACTGTCAATTGATATAGAAGTAAAAGAAATGTTTCTAGGTTTTTATGCAGCCATAAAACAGGGTACGACAGAATTAATCAACCGGTTGACTGTATTATTTATCGACAACATATTGACTTAAGGGCAGTCAGTAGGGTGAAAACCTTCGGGAAATCGATTTTGAGATTTTGTTATTTCTAAAATCCCCAAATAAGGACCTTTCCAATGATATAACATAATTGCCATTTTACTAATTAGAAGTAAGTTAAAATGATTTTTTTAAAAAAAATCAGCTGATGAGCCACGTCTCCTTTGACAGATAGAAATGTAAGCATTGACTTTTTAAATCTGAGAAGCTCTTCTTTGTTTATCCATACGCAATTAACTGTAGAATGACTGTAAGCGTAACTGTTAGGATTGCTTACATATTTTGGAGCGCATACAGGTTTATCGTGTTAGCATTTTTAAGATTTCAATATTTAAAATTTCTGTTTCAAAAATTTGAAATTTTAGTTACTTAATATGCCGAGATCAAAAAAATTATTTTTTAAGAAACGTAGAGTTACGTTTTATGAAGGTAGGAATACTCTCAATCATTTTAACATTTCTTCAAAAAATAGTAATATGAATCCTCAAGCTGGTATTATTATGCCAGCATTAATTTGAAATTCTGGCGTTTGTTTTTAAGAATGAAGTTCACTGTAAAATGTGTGACAGTGGTTTAGACATGCAAGTTTTAAAAGGTAAGTCTGAACTGACTATTATGTTTGTCCTGAAATGTTGTACTTTCCATATCGTGTAGAATTCTCTTCTTAAAGTTTTCATGAATGAACGCAAATTGCTACATTATATACCAAGTTTTTTTGTATATGCTATGCGTTCCATTGAAAGAGGTGCAGATGCTGGGAGAATGTTTTGCTGCATAATGAATCTTCCGCAACCACCTACAAGGTTTTCTCCTTACGGTAAGTAAATCCTAAACGCTGCAAAACTTGTTTACGAGGACTCCATTCAAAATGCTGCAAAGGAAGTTATTTGGGAAAATGAAGGTAATAATATATTGAGGTAGCAGTATGGGACATGGCAGAAGCACGGTTACACATCATTGAATGGTGCAGTTACTGTGACCAGCATTGATACAGGTAAGGTGATAGATGTCGATATTATTTCGAAATATTGTATATGTAAAAAATGAACACATGAAAACATGCTTTTGTCCTGTCGGTGAAGATTCATGGTGTGGATATAAAAAGGCTGAAGTATCGGGTAAGTCTTACAAACATAAAAAGTCTTCCGGTTGCTGTTGTAGTAGCAATGCGTCCTATATTTAGATATCTTTCCCATGCTGATTTGTTGAAAAAATGTTTGCATCGAAAAACACAAAACCCGAATGAAAGTTTTCATAATGTCATTTTATCACGGGTTCCCAAAACAACATTTGTAGACATTGAAACACTTTCACTTGGTGTTTATAATGCTGTTGGTTCCTTTATTGATGGTAATGTATCCAAATTAAAAAAACTTCAGAAATAGGAGTAGAACCTGGGAATATTCGGTAAGTGCCATGAAAATTCTCGATAGGGAAAAATAAATGAAAGTAAGCATGCTTTTTCTGGATGATCAAAGAAAATTAGAAAAGATAAAAGAAAATAAAGAAGATAATATTAAGAAAAATAAGGTAAAAACCGGTTACAGTGCAGGATCTTTTTGATGAGGGAAAATTTTATACAAAAGCTACTGTTTTCTACAAATTATATTTTTTAAAATTGTGTGTTCTTTTTTCTATAAATTATTGTGTGTTCTTACCTTTTTTCTGTATTCATGAACTGGAAATTTTTATTTTATATTTCATATATATTCTTGTGTATACTGAGGTGAAATTTTTGAAATATTCCTCAGACATTTAGCTAAAAAGCATATGTTGTAACACAGAAAAAGAAAATTTTTATTAAATTCATTATTGTACTCTGCAAAAATTATATTTTTAATCAGACTGATCAATTTTTTAAAAAAATTTCACTTCTGTATAAAAATAAATGTTCATTTAATGCAAACACAAATTTTTAAGCTTTAGTGTTCAATAGCAAAAGGTACCTAAACATATCTCAAAATGCGTTCCATGAAGCTTGTTATATATAAAAAATACATAAATTTCATGTTTAAAAACATAAAAATAGTTTTCTTGTTGTTTTGGATACTATTATGTAATATTTATAGAAACTTTTTAATTCTGAAGAAATTGTGTTTGCATGTGAATATATAAAACACTAATGAAACTTTTCGAAATGCCATATAATCATGTATTACTGTCTTATAAAGATTATATTTTTTAATTTGTGTCTTCTTTCTCTATAAATCTATTGTATGCATGAACTGGAAATTTTTATTTTATATTTCATATGTATTGTGTATACTGAAGTGAAATTTTTGAGATATTCCTCAGACATCTAGCTAAAAAGCAGATGTCGTAACATAGAAAAGGAAAATTTTTATAAAATTCATTATTCTACTCTGCAAAAGTTACATTTTTAAACAGGCTGATAAATTTTTTAAAAAAAATTTCACTTCTGTATAAAGATAAATGTTTATTTAATGCACACACAAATTTTTAAAGTAAAAGGTACATAAATATATCTCAAAATGCAATGCCCTTTTTCGTCGCACAAAACTAATTACATACCAAAAAATACACAAATTTCATGTTTAAAAACGTAAAATCAGTTTTCTTGTTGTTGTTTTGGATACCATTTATGTAATATTTTAAGAATCTTTTTAATACTGATACTTTAAGACATTGTGTTTACATGAGAATTTATAAAACACGAATGAAACTTTTCGAAATGTCGTATAATGATGTATTACCAAAGCCATATTTTCATGTATTGACACATTTTCACATGGTATTTATGATGCTTTATAGTCAACTTGGATGACAGCAATGTATCAGAACAGAAAATTCTTCAAAAATTGATGCATAATTTGAGAAAATACTATAAAATATCTCGATAGATTAAAAATGAAAAATGCTATATATGTATTTTCTGAGAATTCTAAGTAAAAGAAATAAATAAAAAGTCTTAAAAGTTATTGAGAATAAGCTAATATTTAAAAAAAATAGTGCAAATACAGATTGTAATTCATAATTTTTTTTGATGAAGTGACATTTTATAATAAAAATGCAAATATCTCAAAACGGTGTTTTGAAAATGCGTGTACCTTTTTCTCAGAACCTATTCAACAGAAGCACTTGCAATCTTCACTGAATATTACTGATATCTAACTATATATTTTGAACTGACCTTTTATTAATATTCCCATAATATTTTTGTAAAAGTCAGTTATCGTGAAAAAAAATAACATTTTTCAAAAAATTCATAGTGATACTGTTGCGAGGAATGCTTTTGAAAAAACTAAACAATATATTTGAAAAAGCTCACTGCAGTATAAATAAAAAAAGTCTAATTAATATACAGAAAAAAAATTTAAGTCTGTACATTTAACAGTTTCTGAGAAAAAGGTACATAAAAATGCTCAATTTAACATTGTCGGTATAGGGGTACCAACAACTCTTAAAAAAATGTTAGGGTCAAGGTTATGTTGAAGCCAGTGGGATGAGTGGTTTATATAATGGTGTACAAAAACAGATTAAGGTTATTCAGCATAAAGCGGATTACTTCCATTGCTCCACTCATAATTTAAATTTGGTGATAAATGATGGAGTTAGCGCTTGTGTGGAAATACAGATTTTTTTTGCAACGTGGTGTCGAATCGAATCTGGGCGACTTTGGGACGAACGTCCCATATCCACGCCAGCATGAAACACCGACAGTTCCCGAACGTCTCATAGCCACGCCACTCACTTGGGACGTTTTTTAAGCTCAATTGTTCGGCAATAGATGGCATTATATGTCCATAAGATTTAAGATACATGTAGCTCTGACCTTCTTCTCGAAATGAGAGAAATATTACTCACATACACGTGGTTTTTGTTTCATAAGCATAAGGGGAAGGAAATGTTTCCAAATTGAATGCTTTACCACTGCTCTTTAAATGAATACGGGGTTTTGTTTATAGTGAAGATGAGAATATTATTTTCGCTAGAGCACATTTGGTTTGGGTTTGAGGTGTAATTTTTAATGGATAATTAGATCTGGTAGACAACTTTTTTTTTACTTTTAAAAGGTCGAAGCCTCGAAAATGTTTAACTGAACTTGGAATTGCAGAATGATGCAAAATTGGTTCTAAATTAGAATCTGAGATTAGTGATAGTGGCAAATAATATAACATGATTGTTCTGTTAATTGCGAATTTTATGTTAATGATATTTCAGGCATCTGTATGCAGATTACATCGATTTAGATTTAACTACGCAAAACCCTCCGGCTCTAGTAGTACGCACGCGTTTGCGTCCTTCGTCCCAAAAGGGTTAAAGCTCACACAAGAAATGTCATACACATACACATAGGTAGTATGCAGCTTTGCTTTCATATGTTCTACAGAGCACAATAAAAAGGTGATGTTAAAGTAGCTTTGTATATTTAAAATATTTATATATTTTTAATAAAAAAAATCCAACCAAGATAGGGCCTCCATTTCTTTTTTTTGCATCAGGGCCTTTGGGTACCTAGCTACGCCGCTGATGTTGGTTCATGTTTTATGAAAAATGATGGGGGTTTTGGCGGTTATATAGTGTTTGATAAAAGTATTATGTGTTTACAAATATTCAAAACTTTGCTTCTTGCAAAAAGTGTGGTGGAAATATTACACTTACAGAAAAATGTGTTAGAGGTTTGTCTAGTGTTTTTCAATTGAATGCAAGAACTGTAGTGGTTTATGTTCGCTTAGAAATTCAAAAATGTTGAGTAAAAGAAAAAAATATTCCTGAAATAAACAGACGTTTTGTGTAATGCGATGTAGACAATCGGACAGGGTCATGCAGCAATGACAACATTCTGTGGTGTCATGGACTTCCCTCCACCAGTTGCTTAAAATTCATATAATAACATTATAAACAAACCACTTGTGTAGTAAAGAAGTTGTAGAAGCTTCAATGCAAAGTGGAGCTATGGAAGAGGTCACTTTGACAAATTCTTCTGATATAGTCATTAGAGGAGATGGAACGTGGAAAACCCGTGGCTATTCTTCTCGTGTTGGTGTGTGTGCTATTGTAGGGACAGAACAGGAAAGGTTATTGATGAAAAAAAGAAGTGATGTTTTCTTACTGTAAGGGATGTGATTCTTGGAAACGTAGATAAGGGTCACCTGCTTCTAAAAAGTGGAAAATTCTTCACGTTAATGAATGTTTAAGAAACCACAATGGCTCATCTGGCATGATGGAGACTGCGTGAATGGTTCGTATATTTCAGCGTTCAGTA
The DNA here is from genome assembly GCA_019973975.1 of Trichonephila clavata. Taxonomy (NCBI): domain Eukaryota; kingdom Metazoa; phylum Arthropoda; class Arachnida; order Araneae; family Nephilidae; genus Trichonephila; species Trichonephila clavata. The sequence goes on along the minus strand of BMAO01039408.1, from coordinate 58,680 downwards.
AGTCATCATTCTGTGAGGTATATATCTTACATCGAGGATGGTTATTCCAAAAAGTTCACCTATTACTACATTCAATATATATGGAGAAGATATCTAAGTTTCAAAATTGAATGCGTTGGACATGTTCAGAAAAGAAGGGGAACTTGTTTACGAAAATTGAAACAAATGAGCTCCAGACTCAGTGACGGGAAGTCGATTGGTGGAAAGGGAAGGTTGACCGACAGAATGATAGACTTAATTACAACGTACTATGGAAATGCAACTCGACAAAATAAAATATGCCTGTTCGATGTGCAAAAAGCTTTTTGGGCTGTATATTTCTATCTACATTCAAGCCACGAAGAACCATTGCATAGTTTTTGTCTTGTAGGGCCTAATTCTTGGCGTAAATATCAAAATAAATTATTAGAGGGCAGTTTGGAAACTTTTAGATACAATAACAAATTGCCAGTGATAGTAATGGATGCCATAAAGCATGTATTCAATGATCTGTCACAACCTAAACTCCTACAAAAATATCTAGGGGGTAAAACCCAAATTAATAATGAATCCATTAATTTATTAATATGGAAGTTATGCACAAAAACTTTGAGTTGTGGTAGAAAGGTTGTTGAAATATGCACAAATGAGGCAATTGTCATTTTTAATGATGACAATTAAGGCAGACTAAAAATTATGCAATCGCTTGGGCTGACGGTTGGTGATTGTGCACAAAAATTTGTTACACTTGTGGATATAAAAAAGTTTAGACTGCAGAGAGACATTTTATTCCCTGCACAAAGGAAGTGAGACAGGCTAAGAGAATTCTGCTTAAAGCTACTTGTAAAAAATTAACTGAAAAAGAGGGAACATTATATGCATTTGGCGAATTTTAAATTTTAACATTTTAGAATCATGGTAATACATTGCATTCATACCACAAATTAAATTAAATAATTTAATATTTATAATAATCAGTTGTGTTAATTAACATATTTGCGGCGGTGTCCTTCAAAGACCCATTTCCCGTCGGGAACGAGTGTCGTCTCAACGGTCTAGCAGTATCTAGTGGGAAAGTATCCCAGGGTGGACACCCCGGCGCTGATGTCCTAAGGGAAGTCAACCTTTGCCCTTCCTTGATCTAGCCGACAATAAGGTGCGAGTGTGGTTCCCACGCCAACCGTCGGTTTCAAAGTACACCACGCGAAGGGGACCTTGGACCAATAGAAGAATGGTTTCACCAAATACGTCCAAACAGAAGTGAATACACATCACGTTTCACTTTCGTGGGTGGGGCGTATTCCATCTTTAAAGAGACTCTGGAATCGCGAGAAAAAAGAAGAGAGTGACACCAACGCAGAGACATGAGATACCTCCAACAGTCTCTCCAATTCCAACCAGCACCTGCGCTCCAGCATTTTTCCAGCTCTCGTTTAACGCAGCCTTCATCAGGAGCAAATATCGGTACACATTATCATATAATAGAACATTATCGCACCGGCATAGACCCGCGGCATATTGAATATATTTTTTAAGTATTATTTATAAAATTTTTAACTTTATTTTGAAGAAATGAATCATTTTGATTATTCCGTGGCTTTTGATATCGTTTCGTTGTTCGTACTGCATTGGTAAAATATATGTTTTTAGTTATGATAATTTTAATAAATGGAGATTTTTTATTGATTAAAAAAACTTCACATTAGTTTTAATTTAAATTTAGTTATTATTTTAATAACCAAAATAATATATATATATATATATAAAGCTGTGGCGAATTTTATGTTTAATATCAATTTTCTCAGAATGTCATTTTTTCTTGCGCGCTGATATTTCAAAACCATTCCATAGAAGATGATAAAGTTTTACTGGAGATTCTGACCATATCTGTACAAAAAATGACTAAAAAGTTTGAATTTTTAATGAAGGAAATTAAAACTATAAATAAAAAATAACACACTTTCTTTAAAATTTAAAACTTAAATTTTAAACACTTATAGATTACTAAAAAATTTTAATCAGTGTTTTATGCTTCGACATTTTAAAGATAACACAATTTCCAAAATTGAGCAAAAAAAAAATTATCAAAACATATTGGTAACTTTTTTTATAAAGCTGTGCGCAATAAATATCACTTGCAGAAAGAAAACTAAATTTTTTTTGGTAATTTTCCAGTTAAAAATTTGGCTTAATTAAAACGGTGTTCGTTGGATATGTTTTAAGTAAAGTAATATCTATTTGCTTATTCCTCCAAAATTTGCACTCCAGAAAACAATAATAAAAAAATTATAGAGCTTTAAAGTTGTATACCATTTTTAACCATTTTCGACATTTTAAAAGGTATGAAACCCCTTAAGTAAATATTTTGATTACTTGAAACTTTTGAAAAATAGAATACGTGAAGGTGCTATATATGTATGTATTAGTTATAATTTAAGTGTACATTTTTTTGCATGTTGGTACAATGTAAAAAATCGATAACTACTTTTAGTTAAATCAATTACCTAAAAAAAGCTCCATTTTACTCGTCCTATTTTAATTTTCTTTTTGAAAAGCATTCTAATCTTGTCAATCCCTTAATCATGGCATATTTAGCTAAAGGTAATAAACCTGATTTTTGGCAGTATGTGAGGAAATGGAGTTTGAATTAGATCAGTCCAGCAAGGTTCTAGATATTAAGAAATTTATTCTTAGTAGTCAATTTTATGTAGAAGAGGAAGTGAAAATAATTCTCGACAGAGTCATTAGTTTAAGGAAAGAACAAGAAAGAAATGAACTAGAAGAAAAAGAAAGGGAAGAGAGAATGTCTCTAGAGGCCAAACAACACGAATTAGAATTGTGAAAATTAGAACTATTACAGCTGAATCTACTATCAAATGATAAATCTGGAAAAAGAGTTGAAATTGGACCTAAGATTCAATTACAACTGAATTTGATGAAAACCATGATGAGATTAGTTTATATAGTCGAATCTCAATAATTCGAAGTTGTAGGGACCAATGAAAAACTCCGAAATATCAAGAGTTCGAATTATCAAGAAAGTAGGGAAAATTCCCAAAATACACGAATTTTTTTTTCCTAACACATTTAAATTTGAAACTATGTAATAAAACAACAATTGCACATATATAAAAATTATTTTAAAGTATTTTTAAAAAGTACATTTTTTCAGTATAAATATTTTACAGAAGTTTAAAGTCCTGTATTAAAAGAATATATTCAATACAATCATACACAATTCTACACACATCTCTTCTTCACAATAGTGGACCATCCTTTATGAACACATGTGTAGCAAGGTCACGTCTTAAAAGAAATGTACGGCTGACAACATGCGTGGTTGGTCTATTGTCCACTTGAAGAAGGAAAGCAATAAAAGTTTATTTTTGCCTAATGAACCGGAAAACACAAAGAAAAGATAGCAGATAGATGGTCATTAAAGGACACGCAGAGACCATACAACACAAAACTTGTAAGCTCCAACCTGTTTGCTACAGGACTGTACATGATAGTGAGTGTTCGAATTGTCGAGAGTTTTATAAGATAACTTCGAATTATTGAGTGTTGTAGTCTAGCCAGCCACGGATTTTACTTCGAATTGTTGAGTGTACTCAAACGTATTGTTTTGGTTCGGAATATCAGGAGTTTTTCTAGGGACTGAGCATATACTTCGAATTATCAAGAGGTTCGTATTATCGAAAGTTTGAATTATCGAGAGTCGTCTGTATTTGATTAATTTTGAAAGGAAGGCAGAATTAGCTCAAGTACCATAGATAGAATGGGTGGCCTACCTGGTGGCGGTTTTACCAGCAGAATTCTCTAATATGCTTGCCAGAGAACCTACCAAAAAGGCAAATAATTACGATTTTGTAAAAGGTCTTATATTGAAGAGGTGCAGGTTGAACAGTGAAAAGTTGAAACACAATGTTTTTACCGAAATTTTAGAGAAATTATGCTCAAGAGTTGAATTTCAAAGAATGGATTACTGATTTTCAGGTTAAAACTTTCGAGCAACTGAAAGATCCATTAATCACTGAACAATTGAAGTACTGTGTTCCAGTTGAACTAAGAGAACATTTTCTTGATGACTAGATCAAGAAAGAACTCCATAAGAACTTACAGAAAAATGAGACGAATATGAACGCATCAAACAGAGTTTCAGAAGAGAAATTCCTAAGAAAAATAGTTACAAATTACAAGGTGACGTAAATTATAGTGGTTGCAAATCAAAAGAAACTCCAAAAGATTTCAAGTCCAAATTTCAAATAATAAAGAAACCTTGTGATAGCGTTTGGTTACTGCTTACATCTGAACCCTCTTGCCTATCTGTAAACCCGTTTAGAGGTGTGGGAGAAACAGAATAATCCACGGACATGTTTTCAATCTGATCAATTTATTAATTCTAATTATCAATCAGACACAATACAATTCTAATTAAGGTAGATGATATATAGTAGAGGGCGGAGGTGAGATTCTATAACACGGGGTTACTACTACAAACCCTCAACTGAATCTAAGCCGCTTAAATACGCTCAAATATAACTACTTCGCACACTAATAAACTAGCTTCTACTTAATCAAACGCACAGTAATTGAACTTTTTATGCATCGGATCCTACACTGGAAACTTGCAGGTGCTCTCTTCGGCTTGATCAATGTCGTTGGCTCCACGCTCTTTAATCTTTAAATAATTCCACTCCTTTTCAACCTTCAACTAACTCGCAGACTTTACGTTAACTCCTACTTGCACACTCCAACGTATCAACTTCAGCGGGCCAACTCCAAAGTGTCAACTCCAAACTCGCGAAAACAGAATTTATATAATATACCTCATTTACAGAATCACGTTTCCTTACTCGATGAAAGTTGGTTGAAATAAATATTTTCCTTAAAGAGATTTGAAGGAATTAGTAGAACCGTGTATAGATCCGTCACAACCTGTCCATGGAAAAAATCACGAGAAAGAATTTGAGAAGAGAAGACAGATTCGATGTTATGAATGCGGATCTTATTCGCATTTTAGGCCACAGTATGATAAACTTAAGAAGAATTATGAAACAGGGCGTCTAATGAAACTGTTAGAAATGGTACTGATGTATTGGCTCCAAATACAAGTTTAGAAACATTAAATGGAATTAAAATGCTTATACTATGAGATACTGGTGCAACTCTCGATTTAATATGTAAAAAATACGTACAGCCTGTGACGGGTCTATCCGCGTCAATCTTCCATTAACCCTCTTGGGTAACTTTGGGGCCAGCAATTATTCTATTTCACAGCCTCCTCGGGAAAAACACGAGATAGTGTTATGCTAATGAATTCGACTATATAAAGTCTAGATTTAGTAAGAAAGAGATTGAGAAGGAATTGCCAAATTTTTTGAATGTAAGTATCGACTACGGATCTCTTCAGCGAGCTTATCGCGTATTGATAGTATTTGATATTATTAATCATTGAAGGAGTCAAAGAGATTAGATTTAGTACCGACCTGACGTTAGTAAGCGTTCGTCTCCTTCGTCAATTCTGATAGCTAAGATTACTTAGTAGGGAATATTAGATTTAAAGGTTAGAATTGAATGTTAGAGTTGTGTATCAGGATTAATCTAGGGAATTGAATAATCACTGCAGGGTTTCTACTTGTAATTTGAACTTGTAATTGTTATTTGTGTGTGTTAATAAATATTTGTAATTATGGCTTTCGTTGGTGATAATATGTTTCCTTCCACACCAGGCGCGTCGGGCAATGTGAACCTGTCTAAGATAGGACAGGTCCACGACAAGTCTTCCATGTTTATGAATGAAATTTTGTGGATTCTAACTCCTCTGGAGGAAACAGTGTGTCTGCCAATGGCTGAAATTGAGTTGGATTGTGTCTCTGGTCATGAGATTACGAGGGCTGCTGTTTTAAGAGATTCATTAGATCAAGGAAAATATCTTTTGGAAATAAGACCGCTGCATTGTTTGAAGAAGTTAAGAAGAATAAAGAAATACAAGTATATATATTGAACGCTGTTGAAACACGTGCCCAGAAAAAAAAACTAAAGAGAATAAGCAAGATCTTAAAACGTCGGATGAAGCTATTCCTGAAAATAACGATAAGAATGAAGAATCTCCAGACGAACTGGATGATATTTTGCCCTGAAATTTCTGAATGAAATCTTATAAAATTTTCTCGTAAAGATTTTACAGAAGAACAAACGAAAAGAATGCTGAACTGAAAACAATGCTTGAAGAAGCTAAAAGCGGGTATTGAAAGAAATAATGTTATATTGTCGAAAATAACTTACTATTTTTCCAAAAAGAAGCCAAAGATGGCACTAAACGTAAGTGTTTGGTTGTTCCTGTAAAGTATTAAAAAAATTGATAATGATAGGTCACGAGGCGGCTACAGCTCATCTTGGTGTACCTAAAACAAAATAGGCCATATTCAAGACATTTTATTCTCCTAAATGCTTTAGGCCAATAAAATGTCTTGCATATGGCCTATATGAATATGTCTTGAAATGACTTTGTAAAGACACGCGACAAATGTCAAAGGGTGGGTAAACCTCAAGACAAAAAGAAGGCCCCAATAAAAATTGTTCCCGTAATAACAGAAATTTTCACAAAGAGTAACATCGATGCAAGTAGACCTTTACATCGTTGCCTAAGAATTTGGCAACGATGGCATATTAAAAAAGGCATTTGTTACTTGTGTATCTCACAAGGCCACATTTTCGCTTATGCATGAAGTCTAAGGTATGCGGCAAGTGCAAAGGTCATCACTCTGAGCTAATATGCTATATTTCTCTTTTCCCCTAACTCAGCTTCATCCTCACAAGAGACATAAGGTTTCGGTGCCTCTCCAGATTCTGAGGAACAAAAATTTATGAGTCCCGCGAAATTATTACAAGCTCGAATGTAAATACACTTGAAGACCAGGTCCAATTTGAAACCTGTAGAGCTTTGTTAGTAAATAAATCCTACAAAAAAAAAAGAGGAATCTTTTGTTAGATAACGCTTTCCAGCGATGTTTTTTTTAAAAATAAAAACAGCTGTCTCTGAAATGGAAACTTCCCGTTATTCGCGAAGGAAATTTGTTAGTATATACATTAGGTTCGAGAACACCCATTCAAAAGAAATACGAAATTGTACAAATCACCCTCTGTAACCTTCATGACCCCGAAAACAAGATCACTATTGATGCTCTTTTGACTGAGGTCCTTTCTGGGGCGCCATTTAGAATGTCTAAGAATAAAATAAAACAAACACTCAGCAATAAAAATATCCAGATGTCAAACAAACTAATCGAATGGAAACGAAGTTCCATTGTTGATTGGCGCGCAATATTTTTGGCAGATTCATTTGGGGAAAAAAGAAAAATTAACTGAAACATTATTTGCGATAGATACCATTTTCGGGACAATAATCCAGGGTAGAATCCCTATGGATGTAAATTATAAACAAAATGTTTCGATATTTAAAATAGAATGTTGTTCCCAATTAAATGAAAATTTGATCCAATTTTGGAACTTAGAATCGATGGGAATTAGTGATACAGAAAAGAGTATGTTAGATAGCGATAACGACTTTAATTCGAGTTTCGAGAATAATTTGAAATTTAATAACGGAATGTATGAGACAAAATTATTTTGTGAAGATAAGCCAAGCTATTTAAACAATAATTGGGTAATTGCGAAGCGCAGGTTTGATAATTTAAATCTAAAAATGAAAGAGAATAATTGGCCTTAGAATGAATACATAAATATTGTTAAAGTTCAAATTAAAGAAAATATCGTTGAGAAATGTTCTTTACAATTCGAAACTAATCCTTATTATACACCTCATTTATCGGTGGTGCGGACTGATAAGAATACAACGAAAGTCCGCATGGTTTTTGATGCATCTTCGAAGGGTAGAGATTGTAAATCATTGAATGAGTGTCTTTATGTGGGTCCAGCTTTGAATGCCCGTATAATAGATGTAATTTTAAGATTTCGCGAATATGAACAGGCGTTTTGTAGTGATATTCAGGGAGCCTTTTTAACGATCGGAATAGCTGAGGAAGATCACGACTGTTTAACACTTTTCTGGCTTTCGAATGAAGGAGATGTCAAACCTTACAAAATAATGAGAATGACTCGTGTAGAATTTGGAGTGACCTCGAGTCCTTTTGTACTTGCTGCGACAATTAAATACCATATTCGAAAATATGAGGAAGAACATAGAGAAAATTTTGAAATGCTGAACACTTCCTTGTATGTTGACGACATGTTCGCAGGTTCATCAGAATCCGTTATTAAGGCTTTCGATCTCTCTAAAAACGCGATAGAAATTCTTAAAGATGCGAATATGAATTTACGAAAATTTAAGAATATCCGGCACGACCATAGGAGACCATGTTAATTTGCGTAAGTTTATGTACCTTTTTCTCAGAAATACTTACTTCTAATGGATAAAATTTTTACAGTAGGTTATGTATACAATCAATAAAAATTTAATGAAGGATTTTGTCCTTTTGTTAATAATTAAAATAATAATAAATTTTTTATAAGGAATGTCCAAATTTTTTTCTTAAAATTTAGTTTAAAAAAGCTTTATCTAAAAAAGGTTGCTAGATGTAACTAATTACCTCTATTAAAATGTGTAAACATGCTCACTGAAAGTTTGAGGATTATATAGTAAGTAGTTTTTGAGAAAAAGGTATATAAAGTGAAAAACATTAAATTTTCAAAAAAAAAACAGGCTTTAAAATAAAAAAAATCTGTAAGTTTTCAGCATTTTCTATTTCTTACCAGAAGCATATGAAGCATTTTCTTTACCCTCTGCTCCTACAAAAGACTCTTCTAATTTTAATTTTTTCAATAATTTTAACAATTTTGCCGTTTTGGGGGATCTTAAGATGCTTTCGTAGGGCTACACGAATCCTACGTGCATCTAATATTTTGAAATTTGACACACAATTATAACTTGGTTTAATATTACAATGTTTTAAGATAATTAATTTTGCTACATGACTCATATTGAACTATGCAATAGCCATATTTACCCCTAATTTTAGAGTTTTTAATTCCACAAATGTAGATTTTGGAATCACTGATTATATGATGTTATTAACTGACTCATTGAGGTTCTGAGTCTTTCCATGTAACCATTTTTTTAATAATATACCATCACCTAGATCTTTAAAAAATGGCTTCATTTAATTTATTATGGTATATAGCACGTGTGTACGTGTTTATGACCATACTGCCTTCGATTACATTCAGCTTCTGCCTTTTGAAACTTTCACCATGAATTTATACCCGCAAAATACAATCTATGCTGAGGGCTCTCGTTTGAAGAGAGAAGATTAAAATAAACAGCCCAAATAGCGGTTTTCATAGTGTCTAGGTCATTCATATTATTTCTAATAGTTATACTATACTATAATATATATGTAGGAAAGGAGTGCAAGTTTTCTTTTATTTCTTTTGATTTTTATTGTAAGAGATGGCACCACTAATAGAAACCACGTGAGTCTTAGCTGCGCGATACGGTGAGATCATGTGTTTATAATGTGGCAGAAAAGAAACTGGGAGTTGCGCCAAAGATTGAACGAAGGCAGGTCAGAGGAAATCGGTCTCTCCGTTGTTTGAGAAAGAGGACGTGTTTTCGGAATTGGTATGGTGCTATCTCGAATTATTTAAAACCCCTTGTAGATAGTAAATGTTTTAGTTGTGTTTTTTAAATTAGGTTATTTTAACTCTGCGTGATTATTTTAACATTAAATTTGAACCTTCCCCTAGACGCCGTCCCACAAATTGGGGACTCGACCGAGAATTTAAGCTATTAAAAGTTTTATCTAAGAGCATTTTTTGAAAGTTTTACCTCCTCATCGATTTTTAATTTCCTGAGTGGTACATAGACCTTGCCTTGCATCGAATAGAGACCCGGCGAAGCCTTCAGCTGGATAAGAAATTTTACGAGCGATACGGAAGTCTTACGAGCGATATGGAGATTCTGCGAGCGATGCGGAGATACTTCAGCGAGAACAGTCAACAGGAGGAGGGGGTCCATTGATTTGGTTAGAGGCACAGAATCTTGGCGGATTTCCACTTCAGCTACAGTCAACCAAAACTGGAAGCCCAGCGACTCAACGAGATACTGAACGAATTGAACGGGATTACCTTGATCATTGAGATCAACACTGACGAGAGAACCTTTGGAACTGCATCGAATTGCGAGTTATCAACACGAAACAAGATTTCCTGTGTCATTGAGGTCAAAGTAAGGTGTCTTCAAAATTACATTGAATTGTGCTAGTATCCTTTTTTGGTATTGTGTGAGTAATAGGCGAAAATTAAATAAATGATTTTGTGTGTATATTTCCTTTTCTGTAAATCTGAAATTGAATTTTGAAGTACTATTTACTATTATTGGTTTAATTGCGGACATAGATATTTGATGTTCTTTTAGTTTTGGATTGAGTACTTTCCGTGTTTTTTCTTAGTAATCTATTTTCGATAAATGAGAGGAACGCGTTGTGTTTTTTAATAAAAAATAAAATTGATATTAACTGTAATACTGTTGTGTTTTGCAAAAGGATTTAGGTTCCGGGAATTCTTTAAAAAGTCCATTTTTGTCTATAATTGTTTATAATTGATAATTGCATCTTATTTAAATTATCTTTTGTTTCTGCTTAGGTGAGTAAACTTTTTGCGTGTCATCTTAATAGTTTTGTCTCATTTAACTTTGGTAAAAATTTAAGTTGTTCTCTGGGTCACCATTTTGAGTATAAAAATGGCATTCTTACTCGCGAAAAAGAAAGAGGATTTGGTGTCACTCGCCGAGGATTTGGATTTTACTATCGAAGCAGGTATCACAAAATTGAAGTTAAAGGAGCTGCTCGTAAAAAGCCCAGATTACGTTGAAGACGATGTTAAAAAGATGCTTGATAGCATAGTGGAGGAATGTACAAAAAGAGAAGAGAGAGAAAGAGAGAAAGGGGTGAGAGGAGAGAGAGAGAGAGAGGATATGCGAAAGGATGAGAGAGAAAGACTAGAGTACGAATTAGAGAAGTTGCGAATTCAAGCACAACAGACTGCCGGTATGCCGAATAACGCAGAAAACGTTCAAACATAGAATAAACTGATTCACGAAACTTTTCATAAGTTTAATATGAAGGAAGATATTGGTTTGAATCTTGCCTTGTTTGAGCGTCATGCAGAACTAACTTTCTTGCCAAAGAAAGATTGGGTTCAAGAACTTATAGGTTTAAGGCTACACATTACCCTAAAAATGACAAATTTATCGAAAACATTTTTTGCCTTTTCCTGCAGCCCATACGATTGGGAATCTTGGCCCCAAATTTCAGATCTACTAACCAATTAGTTTTTAAGATATTTGAAGTTTTCTGAGTGCTATCAGACCCGATATTTGACAGCTGAGGGGGCGTGGTTAGTTTTGGTTTAATTTTAAAGCATTTTTCCATTCTTAAATTTAATTAATTACTAATATTTTTAATAAAATCGATATTTACTGAGAAGTGATTATTAACTTCAACTTTCACTACTAAAATCGTTTCTGTTTGCTTACATTTCGAGTTTTTGGTGTGCTTATAGTTACTTAGCTAAAATTGATAAAAAACAGGTCTTTCTCAAGACCAATATTTATTTTCATATAATTTATATAGCTTAAGGTAAGACGGTACCCCCTATCCCGCTAATGTTAAATTGAGCAATTTATGTGCCTTTTTCTCATAAAATATTAAATGTACAGACTTAAATTTTTTCTGTATATTAATTAGACTTTTTTATTTAAACTGAAGTGAGCTTTTTCAAATATATTGTTTAGTTTTTTCAAAAACTTTCATCGTAATGTATCACTATGAATTTTTTGAAAAATGTCATTTTTTTTCACGATAACTGACTTTTACAAAAATATTATTGGTATATTAATAAAAGTTCTCTTCAATATATATTAACATATCAGTAATATTCAGTGAAGATTGCAAGTGCTTCCGTTGAATAGGTTCTGAGAAAATGGTACACGCATTTTTAAAAACACCGTTTTGAGATAATTGCATTTTTATTATAAAATGTCACTTCATCAAAAAAATTATGAATTACAATCTGTATTTGCACTATTTTTTTAAATATTAGCTTATTCTCAATAACTTCTAAGACTTTTTACTTATTTCTTTTACTTAGATTTCTCAGAAAATACATGTATAGCATTTTTCACTTTTAATCTATCGAGATATTTTATAGCATTTGCATCATTTTTCTGAAATTATGCATCAATTTTTGAAGAATTTTCTGATCTGATAAATTATTTATAGTCAACTTGGATGGACAGTATCATAAATACTATGTAAAAGTGTGTCAATACATGAAAATATGGCTTTGGTAATACATCATTATACGACATTTCGAAAAATTTCATTACTGTTTTATAAATTCACATGTAAACACAATTTCTTAAAGTATCAGAATTAAAAGGATTCTTAAAATATTACATAAATGGTATCCAAAACAACAACAAGACAACTGATTTTATGTTTTTAAACATGAAATTTGTGTATTTTTTGTATGTAACAAGTTTTGTGCAACGAAAAAGGGCATTGCATTTTGGGATATATTTATGTACCTTTTACTAAGAATCTATTGAAAACAAAGCTTAAAAATTTATGTGTGCATTAAATTAACATTTATCTTAATACAGAAGTGAAATTTTTTTTTAAAATTTATCAGCCTGTTTAAAAATGTAATTTTTGCACAGTAGAATAATGAATTTTATAAAAATTTTCCTTTTCTATGTTACGACATCTGCTTTTTAGCTAAATGTCTGAGGAATATCTCAAAAATTTCACTTGAGTATACACAATATGTATGAAATATAAAATAAAAAATTCCAGTTCATGCATACAATAAATTTATAGAAAAGGAAGACACAAATTAAGAAATATAATACATGAATATATGACATTTCCAAAAGTTTCACTAGTGCTTTGTATATTCACATGTAAACACAATTTCTTAAAGTATCAGAATTAAAAAGTTTCTTTAAATATTACATAAATGATATCCAAAACAAGAAAACTGTTTTTATGTTTTTAAACATGAACTTTATGTAATTTTATGTGCATAACAAGCTTTACAGGTAACGACAAAAATCATCCTGTATCATCACATATATATGTGTACTTTTTCTCAGAAACTGTTAAATATTAAGACTTCTGATTTAGTCTGAATATTAATTAGACTTTAATATTTATGCTGAAGTGAGATATTTCAAATATAATGTTAAGTTTTTTCAAAACCATGCAACATAAAAATATTACTATGAATTTCTTGAAAATTTTCATTTTTTTCTACGATAAATGCTTTATGTTAAATTATTTTGGGAAAATTTATAAAGGTACACTTCAGTGTACATGGTTATGTTCAGTGTACATATGAGTTATGTTTTACTGAAATTTTATGAGCATCCTTGCATTATTTTCTGAGAAAAAAAAAACATAAATTTTTATAAACAAACTTTTTGAAAAATGCATTTTTAACATGAAATGTCACTTTATCACAAAAATTATGACTTCCAACATGTATTTGCCACATTTTATTCAACATTAGCATCAAGTCAATATATTTTAAGTAAAAAAAGCATAAAAATGTTTTCAAATTGTCAGAAAATACATACATAACATTTTTCAGTTTTTGTTTAACGAGATATTTTGTAAAATTTACATCTATTATCACAAAATCGCTATAAATTTTAGAAGAATTTGTAGCATTTATGTATTACAAATATCAAAGTAGAGCAAATATCATCATAAATATAATGGGAAAAAATTGATCTATATGGTTTTGGTGTGCATTTGAAAAATAATGATTTTACGTCATTTCGAAAGTTTTCATATGTGTTCTGTGTGTTCACATGCAAACATAAGTTTCTAAGACTTTTAAATTTCAAAAGTTTCTCTAAACTGTACACATGATTTCTTAAACAGCAAAAATAAAACTGTTTTTATGTTTTTAAACATGATATTTAGGTATTTTTATGTATTTAACCAGCTTCTTGCAACGACAAATGATATTACACATCTGAATTTTTGTATGTACAATTCATTCAGAAACTTTTGAATATTTAAGTTTAAAAACTTGTCTGTACAGTTAAGTAACATTTATATTTATACTAAAGTGATATTTTTTTTAAAAAATTAGTTTTTTTTTAAAAACAGACATTTATCATCACTGAATTTATTCAAATTTGTTTGTTTTTTGACACATGTGCTCTTAGCTAAATGTTTTTTTTTTTGTTCTAATATTTTCAAAATATCACTTCAGTATCCATAAGGAATATATAATGTAAATTTGCAGCTTTTTTTTCACATACAGTAAATTTAGAAAATTTTTATTTTTTTAAAAAGTAATTTTAAAATTATAAATTATGAAAATAGTAGTTTTGAAAAAAATCATACCTTGTGAAAGTAAATATTTAAATAGTAAGAAATAATACTTTAAAACTCTTGGAAACATGTTGTAACTCGAAATTCCGCCACCAAACTAATACAGTTAATCGATCAGTCAACTGTTATCTAAAGTTAATTGCGTTTGAATAAACAAAAAGAAGGCTTTGCAATTGTTTCAGGATATTTAAAAGGCAAATATCTGTCAAAAGGGGGCGTGGCCCACCAGTTGATAATTTTTTAAAAGTCATTTTGACATAGTTCTAATTGAAAATATGGCATAAATGTTATATCCCTAGAAAAGTAATGAAATACAGATTTCAGAAATATCAAAAACTCAAAATCGATCATTCCATGATTTTTACCCTACTGACCTCCCTTAAAAGCTTTTTTACTTTGTTCAAGTTAAGTTTTTTCTGTTGAGAAAATGCCACGGAAAAAACTTTCGCAGCTTGCGAATAGAAGCAATATTTCTAAAAGATGGAGTACTGTTGAAAGTGACAATGTTAAAGACCATCCTTTACCTGATATAACTACAAGACTTCAGAAAACAAGTGTTTTGAATATAAGAAAGAATACTACAGATAAAAGTAAATATTTCAGTGATGTTCCAAATTACATTATAGTGGATACTGAATGTTTAAGTAATTTGTTTACAAATCATTTATGCAGTAGTCATAGTGCATCCTTGAAACTTAAATTTGGTCAAAGAAATGGATTTGCATTCAAAATGAATGTAGTATGTATTAATTGTGACCAAACCCAAAGTGAAACATATTCTTTAAAACAGTTGGTTGATACTAAATTACATCAAATAACAAATATTAGCAAGCATCAATTTTTTAATGCTCCATTTGATGTAAGTAGGAGAATAGTGCAAGGTATGGTTAAGTTTGGGACTTGGGTACTCGGCGTTGGAAAAATTCTGCATGCATATGAATTTAAATATAATGTCTAGTAAAACTTTTAATTCCTACGAAGCAAAAGTTCTGAATTAACATCTCGTTGGTTCCAATCATCTGTTGCTTGATATTCGTAAAGATGTCAGAGAGGCGTATGGCTCAAGGAATGATAAAGATATAGTAAATATTGGAGTGTCATATGATGGAAGCTGGTTGACAAGAGGGCATACGTCAGTCATCGGAATAGGATGTGTTATCGACTTGCTGACTGGCTTTGTGATCGACTACGAAGTGATGTCAAAGCGGTGTGGAGAATGTGAACAGACTAAATTTGCGCTTGGAGAAGACAGTGTTGAATTTCGTATTTGGTATGAAGGACATCAGGATGTTTGTAGTGCAACACATGTCGGATCATCTGGTGCAATGAAAGTAAATGCAGCTGTGAAATTATGGGAAAGATCTGAGAGCATTGGCTTCCGGTACACAACCTTGCTCTCTGATGGGGATTCTAAGGCTTTCTTAGAATTAAAAGAAAGAAAAGTTTATGGAAGTGAAATAAAAATTAAAAAAGAAGAATGCATTAACCATTTAAGCAAAAGATTGGGAACAGCTTTGAGGCAAACAGTAAAAGATTGGCGAGTGAAAGGTGTAACTCTGGGAGGAAAGAAACACGGCAGTTTGAAAGAAGAGACAATAAAAAAGCTTACTAGATACTACACTAATGCTATACGCAAAAATATAGGTGATGTAGAGACAATGAAAACTGCAATTTATGCTACCCTATTTCATTGCATATCTACAGAACAGAATCCACAACATAAAAAGTGTCCTTCTGGTATCGCCTCTTGGTGTTTTTACCAGTCATCATTAGCACGTGGGAAGAAACCAGGTTTGCATAAAGATTGTGTAAAAACACCAATCAATGAAGAATATTTGCCCAAAATTTTGCCAATTTATCAAAGATTGGCTTCAACGGAATTATTAAGCAGGTGTGTTAGAGGTTTATCACAAAATTCCAATGAAGCATTGCATTCGATGATATGGAACAAATGTTCCAAAGAAAATACAGCTTCTAGGAGACGTGTGTTGATCGCCGTGTCGAGTGCAATATCTGAATTTAATGTTGGAACATTAAAAGCCCTTAAAACATTTCAGGATGCTAATATCCTTGCAACAAGTTTATCATCAGAACATTTAGCCAACTTAACTGATTATAGGAGAACCTATTTCAGGAATAAAATAAAATCTGCAAATTTTAAAGTCGCGCAGCAAAAATTAAAACTTGATAAATAGCGTCGACTTAAAATTGAGAAAAAATTAGGTGGTATGTAAAAAACTCTCTGGTGGATTTTAACTTTTTAAGCTTTAATTTATAACATTATTATTTTTATAAGTGTATTGTGTTTTTAAACTTTTGTGAAATTATTATGTTAACTTTATGCTGAAAAATCTGTCATCGTAACAAATGCTATATCGATATTTTGCAAAAACATATTTTGAATAAGTAAAAATATTTTCAATCATATTTAATTAAAGTAGTGTTTTTATATATTATATAAGTAGTAAAATAATATATTAAAAATTTAGAGCTTTGTAAGCATTATTAGTTTTTGTTTTATGCCTTTACAAACTTTAAATGCATTTTTCTCAGACTTTTATTTTTGAAGAGAGAGATGTGAGTGTTTTCTATCCCTAAGGCTTTTTTTCTGTTCAAGATAGAGTCTTGAAATTTTTTATAGATACTTAGATATATGTGTTACATAAAAGTTAGTATGGATTTAGGTCTGATATCTTTAGTTATTTTTTTAAAAAATGCTAAATTTAATATTTTAAAAATTTTTGTGTTTTTTCCAGGTTTAGCTAGAAAAAAAATTATTAAAAATCAACAAGGAACCAGATTTTGAAATCCGTACTAACTTTTGTTTGTAATAATGTAAAAAATATAAATCATGCAAAATAATTTTAAAATTTCAAAAATTGTGTATTTTATGAGTTTAAAAAAACTTCAAAAATTTTAAATTTCTTTAAATTTTAAAATAATGGCTTGTTAAAATGATTTTTTATTTTCAGAATCAGTTTAATAATATAGTCTGAAAACAATACATAAATTACTTTTAATATTACGGTCCCCCAAAACATTTTTTGAAAAAGGGTACCGTGTAGTCTTAATACCCGTCGAAATTGCTCATTTGATTGCAAGAGAACCAACTGATAAATGTAATGATTACGATCATGTAAAGGATATACTTTTACAAAAATTTAAATTATCTCCGGAAAAATTTCGTCAGTTATTTTTGTTTCACCAAAAGTCCGATGAACGAACATGGCAGGATTTTCAACACGAATGGCAGACGTATTTTGATGGATGGACTTTGGGCTTAAAAGTTAACACCTACGACCAATTACGAGAATTAGTCATAGCCGATCAAATGAAGAAGAGAGCGCCGTATGATTTTCGGGAACACTTTTTGGACGAATTGTCTACTATTAACTCATCTATTGAGCTAGCGAAAAAATTTGAAGATTATGAGGACGTCCGAAGAACTATAGGGCCAAAGCAGTTAAACTCATTTGCTAAAAGATCAAACAATAACGATAATTGTTCTCAAAGGCAAGAACGTTTTCACCTTGGAAATAATTGGAATGATAGAAAATGCTTTCAATCGACGAGAACTTACGATAAAAGAGTTAGATAGGTAACATGTAGCTACTGCAGGCGACCAGGTCACTATGCCGTAGATTGTACAAAGCGCAACAAGGGTACGAAAATCAATAAATCTTCAGGCTCTCCAGTTTAGATCTGTTCTCGAATTCAGCAAGACAGAATTAAGACCAGGAAAATAACCATCGAAAACAAGACTTTTGAGGCTCTAATCAACACTGGAAGCTCAGTTTCGCTCATTCGTGAAGATGCAAGCAAAGGAATTATCGAGCAATCGAAGCTCTTGAAGGACATTGTCATGTTATCTGGATTAAGAAAATACAAAGTCAAAACAAAAGGATCGTTCCAACGAGAAATCGAATTGGATGGAGAGAAATATTCCGTAATATGGCATGTCGTGCCTGCGCTGTATTTGGAGTTCCAGGCAGTGATAGGATCGGACATTTTGGAACAGGCTTTTGTTGGCTTTGATAAAAAAATGTGTTTATTTCCGTAAACACGAAAAGAAGGTCTGGTTTATGAATACATAGGTTTATGAGGCAAGAACTGATGACGAAATCGAAGTTAAACATGTTATCAATCCTCGAATAAGAAAGGAACTCTCTGAACTAATCAACAGTTATACATCTAAGAGGACCGAAATGACAAATGTATCCATGAGAATTATCCTGAAGGATGATATACCAGTTTACCAAACAGCACGCCATTTGTCATTTCTGGAGAATCAGGCCGTCAACAAGCAGATCGACGAATGGTTAGATAAGGGAATCGTGAGACCAAGCTCTTCTGAATATGCAAGTCCAATCGTATTAGTCAAGAAGAAAGACGGTACCGACAGACTATGCATTGACTATAGGAAACTGAACCGAAAACTAGTCAAGGATCGCTTCCCCTTGCCACTGATAGAAGACGTATTGGATAGACTGCAAGACGCCAAAGTGTATTCCACGTTAGACTTAAAGAATGGTTTTTTTCATGTCGACGTGAACGAGGATTGCAAGCATTTCACCTTCTTTGTTGTACCAGACGGGCAGTTCGAATTTAATAAGGTACCTTTTGGCCTCAGTACAAGCCCAAGCGTATTCCAAAGATATGTGTACAGCATTTTCGGGGAACTCATGCGAAAAGGCATTGTATGAATTTATTTGGATGATTTGATCGTTCCAGCTAAAGATGAGGAAGAAGGTATGGAAAAAGTAAAGAAGGTGTTTGAGGTCGCATCCAGATATGGGTTGGAGATCAAGTTTGAAAAATGTCAGTTTCTAAAACGAAAGGTGGAATTTTTGGGTCACGTTGTCGAAAATGGAACGGTGCGCCCTTCAGTTGCAAAAACGATAGCTGTCAAGAAGTTTCCTGTACCAACAACTGCCAAATAAGTTCAAAGCTTTTTAGGATTCACTGGCTATTTTCGAAAATTTATTCCGTCGTACTCTAAAATAGCGAAACCTTTGAGTGATCTAATTAGAAACGACAATCGATTTGTCTTTGAACGGCCTCAAATAGAAGCATTTGAAAAGCTCAAGCAATTATTGACTGAAAGTCCAGTATTAAGTATTTTTCAGCAGGGAAAAATAACCGAATTGCATACGGACGCAAGTCAACAGGGATACGGAGCCGTCTTACTCCAGGAGGCAGAAGATGGAAAATTGCATCCTGTTCAATACATGTCTAAGAAAACTACTCCGGCAGAGGAGAAGTATAGCAGCTATGAACTTGAAGTCCTTGCTGTTGTCAACGCTTTAAAGAAATTTCGTACCTACCTCTTATGGGAAATCATTTCAAAGTCATAACGGATTGCTCAGCGTTTCAAAAGACTTATGTACAAAAAGGATTTGGTTACTCGTATAGCGCGATGGGCATTATTGCTGGAAGAGTTTGATTATGAAAATGTGCATCGTTCCGGCCAGAGAATGCAACATGTGGACGCCCTTAGTCGATATCCAGTCGCAATAATTACTAACGATACTCTAACCGCAAGATTAAAAAGGGCACAACAAGAGGATGAATACACTCAGAGTCTAAGGTCACTGATTGAAACAAACAGCAATTCAGACTTTTTCTATAAAAACGAAATACTTTACAAATATGTTGAAAGTCGTGAATTGATAGTTGTACCAAGAGACATGCAAACTGAGATAATAAAGTTAGCACATGAGAAGGGACATTTCTCCGTTGCCAAGACTGAAGGAGTTGTCAAACAAGAATTTTTCATTCCCAATTTGAGTGAGCAAGTGCAGAATGTAATTGTTAACTGTGTGCCATGTATTTTGACCAACAAAAAGAGTGGAAAAAAGGATGGATTTCTCAACCCCATTCCTAAAGAGGATGTGCCATTAAGTACTTATCACGTCGATTTTATCGGACCTTTGCCTTCTACTAACAAGAAATATCAGCATATTCTCACAATAGTGGATGCTTTTACAAAATTTACCTGGCTTTTTCCCGTTAGATCTACACTGGTGTGCAAAAATTAAGGACGAAGTCGAAAATTAGCATATCAGCTGAACGAAGAGGCAGAGTGGACAGAAAGACCAATTAGGAGATTAAGTGAGTTGATGTACGGTAGCACATGCGCATATATGCAGGTAGACGTAATGGAGGAGTGTCTGAGCAGTAAAGCATGTTGTCGGTGTAAGATTAGTATTTCTGGCAAAGAGATTGCACATCGTATAGCAGTTAAAATCACACCGAGTTGCTGCCTCAGCGAGAAATGGTGAATAATCAATCTGTTAGACGACATCTGGATGCTTTTACCCGAGGTCGAATCATTGGGAAGTTGGAGGAAGGTCGCAGTGTGACAAGTGTGGCTTCAGAGTTCGGAATTGCTCACAGCATCGTTTCATGACTTTGGAGACAATTTCAAACTACAGGAACAGCTATCCGGGGGTTCAGTAGTGGTCTTCCACGAGGAACCACACCTCAGATGACCGGTATATTGCCTTACAGGCCAGAAGAAACAGGCGGCAGACAGCGGAGAAATCGCTAGACACACGACACAGTGACTGGACGACCGATATCGCGTTTTACCGTGGCCAGAAGACTGCACGGTGGTGGTCTGTTTGCACGACGCCCTGTACGGTGTGTACTCTAACGCTGCCCATCGGAGAAGGCGTTCTCTGTGGTGCCGGGAACACCGGAATTGGAGAGACAATGAATGGGGACGAGTACTCTTTACAGATGAAAGCAGATTCAGTCTGAGTAGCGATTCTCATCGCATACTCATCTGGAGAGAGCGGGGAAGCCGCAATCATCCCTCGAACATCATTGAAAGGGACAGGTATGGAGGTGGTGGTGTTCTCGTTTGAGGAGGCATCATGCTTGGTAGTCGTACAGACCTTCACATCTTCGACGCAGGTTCAGTCAACGGACCCGTTATTGTAACGAGATTCTTCTCCCATATGTGTGTCTTTTTAGAGGCGCTATGGGTCCGCAGTTCCTTTTCATGGACGACAATGCACCATGTCATCGCACAGTAGCTGCCGAACAGCTCTTAGAGAGTGAGGATATTGAACGTATGGATTGGCCGGCACGATCTCCGGATCTCAATCCCATCGAGCATGTATGGGATTTTCTAGGCAGACGCTAGGCAGCTCGTACCTTACCACCAGGAACGATTCCGGAGCTTCGATTGGCGCTGCAAGACGAATGGGCAGCAATGCCTCAACAACTCATTAACACCCTCATTCTCAGCATGGGCAGACGCTGTGAAACCTGCCTAGCAGTCAGGGGAGATCATATTCCCTACTAGAGATCGGATATTTCTTGCTGGACACCCATCACAAGGATGTTTCGGCCTTCAGTCGCATTGCGCTCCATGCTACTTTTTCAATAAAGCTTCTTTTTATCCCTCTGATTTCTCTTTTAGTAAGTGTTGCTTACATTACTCATGTCCTTACGTATTGGGGATCTTACGGTATTAAATGTGTTGATTTGGAATGCTTTTGTACAAAGTTATATTGAAAAAACCGTCTCGTCCTTAATTTTTGCACACCAGTGTACTTCCGCAGAAGATGCTTTGAATAAATTAAAATTGCAACAAAAACTTTTGGTTATCCCAAGAGAATAATAACAGACAGAGGCACTGCTTTTACCTCTGAAGCTTTTGGAGATTATTGTACTAATGAAAACATTCAACATTTGCAAATCGCCACCGGAGTACCCAGAGGGAATGGCCAAGTCGAGAGAATACACCGAACTATTATTCCCGTTTAGACCAAGCTGTCAATTGAGGAGTCTACCAAGTGATTCAAGTTCGTAGACCCACTTCAAAGAATTTTAAATAGTACATTAATTCGTAGTACTAAGGGGTCTCCATTTGAATTATTAATTGGCGTCACCATGAGAAACAAGGAAGACATTCGTCTGAAGGAGTTACTGATGGAAGAAATGATGGAGGAATTTCGGGAACAGAGGAACAAATTACGCCAAGATGCAAAGAAAAATATCCAGAAGATACAGGCAGAGAATAAAAGAACCTATGACAGGAAGCTCAGGAAGGCTCCTAACTACCAGATGGGTGACTTGGTGGTCATTCAGAGAACACAATTTGGGACATGTTTGAAACTAAGGCCTAGGTTTTTGGGACCATATAGAATAGTTAAAGTAAAACCTAGAGATAGACATGATTTGGAGAAAGTGGGTGATCACGAGGGACCTAAGATAACAAATTCATCTGCTGATTTAATGAAATTTTACTCACCATGATGATGTATTTTTATAAAAAGCGTTTCCTATTCTTTTTAAAAACATAATGTGTATTAATGTTTCATTTTTGAGAGTTGTATTCTTATTTTCAAATTTGAATGTCTATTGTGGAATTTTTATCTCTGATTAGTATTAATTTTGCAGAGGCCTATATTGTATTGTATGTTATGTAAAATCACTGAGGTCAGTGATTCCCAGGATGGCCGAACTTGTAGGAAGGGAGTGCAAGTTTTCCTTTATTTCTTTTGATTTTTATTGTAAGAGATGGCACCACTAATAGAAACCACGTGAGTCTTAGCTGCGCGATACGGTGAGATCATGCGTTTATGATGTGGCAGAAAAGAAACTGGGAGTTGCACTAAAGATTAAACGAAGGCAGGTCAGAGGAAATTGGTCTCTCCGTTGTTTGAGAAAGAGGACGTGTTTTCGGAATTGGTATGGTGCTATCTCGAATTATTTAAAACCCCTTGTAGATAGTAAATGTTTTAGTTGTGTTAATTAAATTAGGTTATTTTAACTCTGTGTGATTATTTTAACATTAAATTTGAACTTTCCCCTAGACACCATCCCACATATATATATAGCATCGATGGATGTAGAGTCGTCATCAGATTGAATCTCAACAAAAGAAAAACAGGCTGTCTTCGCGCGCAGGCGCAGCTGATGCAAACCGAAACTAAAACTTCTGCTAGAAGACAGAGAGAGATGAGCGAGCGAGAGGTCTAGATGAGGAGGTCGGAGAGCCAACGCTGCTGAATGGAAAAGCAACCGGGAACCGACTGGCCGAGAAGGGACCAGATACCCTAGGCTAGAAGTGGTGTGACGCGAAGGTCGCCCATGCTTCACCTGAACTTCATAAACAACTTGAACTACGTGTGTTACCATTGTGAACTGTGGTATGATAAAAAAAGTAAAGAGACTGAGGTCCGCAAGCAGGCGTTCCCGTCGTCGATACATCAAGGAAATCTATCTGTTATAAATTAGCTACTTTTCTTTAATGAATTATTGTTAAGCTTTGAATAAATCAAAGAAAGAAAAAGCTTTAGCCCCTTGTTGTCCCCTCAAATTATGGGGGCTCGGCCGGGATAGGGATTTTGAAAAAAATTAGAAAGAGTGAACAAAAGAAGCGTCCGTGGAGGAGACGCGCCGCCATTTTTTAGAAGCTTTGCTCAACCTGTGCAGAGGTTGAATTTCATTCGAAACTGTTGTTCTTTTTGTAAAATAATTCTTCAGACCTCTTCTGGACAGCACACTTTATTACGGACAATTAAATAAAACGATTAAGAATACTGCACACAGCATAAATAAAGTTCATAGCACACAGCGTGTAGATCGTTGGTCCCGTAGAAGAAGTGCGTTGGATTAAGCGGGAAAAAAGGAACGCGTGGGCGCATCACACAGATATTCTTACACCAGAAAAAATAGTTCGCTCGCTTCAACCCAACAGAAACCAGCGTGAATATTCCGCCTGTGAACTAGTGCTTTAACACCTGCGAAGAGGCGTAATTTTAACTTTTCCCCCCCGTCTAACGATATACCCTAAGAAGAGGTTATGAGAGAACTGTGTTCATCGGTGTAGAGGTGAATCATTGTTTTTCATCAACTATCGGATACGTTGTTCGTGCGAACAACAAGAGAGCTTGAATAAAAGGTAGGATCTTTCCATATTTTTCTAAAATGTATAAAAACGCTCTTAAAGAGGATCTCATAAGAGTTGTAGAGGATCTAGATGGCACTGTGGAGAGTACGGACACCGTAGCTAAACTAAAGACTAAAATTGAGAAGAGTAGTACATTTGAAGTTGATGCAGATTTCGTTAAAACTTTAATTCAAAACTATATAGATGAGAGGGTATCGTAAAACGAAAGACAGGCAACTTTAGAAAATCAGAAAATTGAGCTCGCAAAACTACAGTTAGCACAGTTAGAAAAAGAAGTCGAACTTCAGACGACTAAAAATAAAACATTATGTTTAAATCCGGCAGCTAAAACCGAAGAGAAACAGTTCGAAACAGACATAGAAAATATGATCAAAAGCATTAAAACTTTATCTCTTCCTGTTCCCACCAGATCTGAAAACTTTAATCTGTTCTTCCAATCATTAGAACGCGCATTTTTAACCAAGAAAATTAATGACGAATATAAATCTGAAATTTTAATAAATCTTCTGGGCGAAAGAGCTCATAATGTCTTATTGTATATTAAAAAGGAGGAATTAAATGACTATGATAAACTCAAATCAATAGTACTCAGAGAATTCCAAGTAACCCCTCGCGAGTGTTTAAACTCATTTAAAAATGCTGTAAAATCATCAGGCGAGACATACATCCAATTTGCTGCAAGATTGACGGCAAACTTCCAATATTATTGTTCATTAAGAAAAGTTAATTCCTTTGAATCACTATGTGATCTTTTAATTTCTGATAAATTATTTGAAACTCTAAATAAGGAAACCGCAACTCATATTGGCATTCGAGAAGCGGAAGATTGGTTTAGGCCTATTGATTTAGCTAAAGAGTGCGATATTTATATTTCATCTAGAAGCGGATTGCGTAAGGAAACTCCTATTGCTTGTGGATATACCGAAGACCCCTTTAAAAATAGATCACGAAACTATAAGCCAAAGAGTAGAGATAAATATCCCCAAAATCTTGAAAGACAAAATAAAAATTGCTACATATGCGGTGATTCATCTCATTACGCAAGAGATTGTCAGAAGCGTTTTAAGCCTAAAGAATCTCACAGCCACATTCATAATAGAAAAAACGTGAACAGTTTGAGTGAAAAACCACAAAAAAGCGATGAGTTCGCACATCAGCTCCAATACGTAAACATTTTTGTAGAAAATCAGCCCGTAACAGCCTTGATTGATTCATGTTTCCAGATCCCAGTTTTAAATTCCTCGCTAATTAGATGGAACAAATCTCCCGAAGGGAGTTTAACATTAACCACATGTTTTGGCGAAACGCGC
This sequence comes from Trichonephila clavata, assembly GCA_019973975.1. Classification (NCBI taxonomy): domain Eukaryota; kingdom Metazoa; phylum Arthropoda; class Arachnida; order Araneae; family Nephilidae; genus Trichonephila; species Trichonephila clavata. The sequence continues at coordinate 33,034 of BMAO01039408.1, read as the reverse complement.
ATCGTAGAAGTCGCAACAATAAACATTTCTCTTAATCAGCACTCTGCCAGTTTAAGCGTTCGAACGGCAATATCACCGACCTTGACCGAAGAATTTATTATACATCCCAGTATATATACTGAAATAAAGAAAATAAGCCACGCGAAGAGCAATGAGTTGTTGAACGAAAGAGAATCCTCTTTAGGTGTTTATTCTATTTTTTCTGTTGCAAATGTGATTGAAAATTCTAGTTATGATTTGTCACATGTTAAAAACTTTAATATTGGAAATGATTTGATTTCTCTGATTAAGAATTATAAACCTAATAAAATTAAGAGTACTAAGTTAAAAATGAGTATTATATTGAAAGATGATATTCCTGTGTGTCAGAGAGCCAGACGTTTATCTTATTCTGAGAAATTACAGGTAAACGATCAAATTGATGAGATGTTACGACAGGGTATAATAAAGGAAAGTTGTTCTGAGTATTGTTCACCTACAGTATTGTGTAAGAAAAAGGATGGTAATTTAAGAATCTGCATTGATTATCGCAAAATTAATTCTAAAACTGACAAAGATCGGTATCCTTTGCCCTTAATAGAAGAAGTTTTAGATCAGTTGCAGTCGGGAAATTTCTTCTGAACTATTGACTTAAAAACCGGATTCTTTCACGTTGAAATGGAAGAAAGCAGTAAAAAGTTCTTTTCATTCGTCACACATAATGGGCAATATGAATTTAATAAAGTTCCATTTGGTCTTTGTAATAGTCCGAGTGTTTTTCAAAGATTTATCAATCACGTTTTCCGAGACCTTCTTAAAGAGGGAGTTGTCATAATCTACATGGATGATATTATTATCCCTTTTTCGGAGGAACTTGACGGATTAAACCGTTTAACCAGGGTGTTAAAAAATGCATCTGAATATGGATTAGAATTAAATTTTAAAAAAATGTTTCCTCAAGTCAAAGATTGAATTCTTGGGACACATAACTGAAAAGGGTACAATTAAACCTTCTTTGGACAAAACCAAAGCAGTTCAGAATTTTCCAGAACCTAAAAACGTGAAACAGGTTCAAAGCTTCCTTGGACTGTCAGGTTACTTTCGGAAGTTTATCCAAAATTATTCCATAATAGCGAAACCTCTTAGTGATTTACTATGAGATAATGCTGTGTTTCATTTCGGACCTGAACAGCAATTAGCATTTCAAACTTTAGGACAAAAACTTTCTGAAAATCCGGTGCTTCACATTTTCAAACAAGGTGCAAAACTTGAATTGCATACTGATGCCAGTAAATTCGGTTATGGTGCGATTCTGTTACAACAATCAGACGATAGTAAATTCCCCCCCCCCCGTACACTATTTTAGCAAGAAAACCACACCCAAGAGAAAAAATATTCAAGTTATGAACTTGAAGTTTTGGCTATAATCGAATCTCTTAAGCAATTTAGGAACTATCTCGTTGGCAACAAATTTAAAATTGTAACTGATTGTTTGGCATTCCAAAAAACTATGAATAAAAAACAATTAACTCCTAAAATTGCCAGATGGGCCTTATTTTTAGAAGACTTCAATTATGAAATTATTCATCGTTCAGGCAAACAAATGGGACATGTAGATTGTTTAAACCGTTATCCTGTAATGACCATAACATATGATAAAATAACCACTTAACTTGCAAATTGTCAGCGAAATGATGAGTACATTAATTCATTAAAAACCCTTTTAGAAAATAAGCAAATTAATGATTTTGTTGTTAAAAATGATGTCCTATATAAAATTGAAAATGATGTTTTAGTAGTACCTCAACAGATGCAAACAGAAATTGTTAAAAATATTCATTCTAAAGGACATCTTGGTATCAATAAAACAGAAAGCATAGTAAAACAAAGTTTTTATTTTCCTAATGTTAGAAAATGTGTTGAAAATGTTATTAATAATTGTATTGAATTCATTCTTGTAAACAAAAAACGAGGTAAAGGTGAAGGGTTGTTAAATCCTATTCCTAAGGAGAATATCCCTCTTAGTGTGGCGAAAGAGGGAGAGAGGTGAACGAAACGAAATGTAAAGAACGACAAATAGCTGCGATCCAATCCAAGGTTTATTATGGGGGACGTTGACCCCGCTGTTGACGAAAAGAGCGATCCTCTCTCCTGCACGACAATAAGTGGACTGCCTCTGGCGAGGCTTTTACATTAACCCCTTTGGCATATTGGCGCTCCCAGCTAAGCCAAGCTCACCAACATCCCGCCGGGCCTTAAAATATACATTTCAAACCAATGATACATTTGCAAAAAATTTGTACAGAGGGTATCACACAACATACACAATAAGAACAAAATATAATCAACAATAAAGTATAATAAGAATTAAAAATACAATCGAAATCAAAAGAAATAGTTATCATTACAATACAATCAATAATCAAAGCAATCGTAAGAGTTGAAATACAATCAATAATCAAAGTAGTAAAAATTAATTTTCAATATTTACATTACACAATAGGTAAAAAATAGCAATTTTTGAAATAGGTCGTTTAACAAAGTTACCATTTGCTAGTTTTAATTGTACAACTCTAATTTTGCCACCAGTACCTGGGTACGTTTGGACAATTTTTCCTATAATCCAATGAGCAATGGGAAGGTTATCTTCCTTTAACAATACAACCGTATTAATTTTTACATTAGATTGCTCAAATTGCCATTTATTACGAGCTTGCAGATTATTCAGATAATCTTTTCCCCATGATTTCCAAATATTTTGAACAATTTTACTAATTTTTCTATATTTATCGAGTTTGTTTTCACAGAACATAAATCTGGTTCAGCAATAGCATTAATTGCACGCCCGATGAGAAAGTGACCAGGTGTAAGAACTTCAAAGTTTTCAACTTCAGCTGAAAGGGGAATCAGAGGTCTCGAATTAAGAATTCCCTCTATTTGAACTGTTATTGTGAGAAATTCTTCTAGAGTCAAGGCTAATTTACCAATAATTCTTTTTGCGTGAAATTTTTAAAAGACTTGACTCCAGCTTCCCAAATTCCACCGAAATTGGGAGATTTGGGAGGTATAAATTTCCAATGTACTCCTTCAGTGGATAAAAAACTAGACACTTTCGTATCTGATTGCATTACAAGATTATGCAATTTTCTTAAGTCTTTAGATGCTTTTACAAAATTTGTGGCATTAACAGAAATTTCACTTGCACATTTTCCGTGACGAGAGAAAAAACGTTTTAAAGTCTGAAGAGCGTCTGAATTTAACTCAGTCACAATTTCTAAGTGAATCGCACGAGTTGCGAAACATGCAAATACAGCTACATAAACTTTATTCAATATCCCTTTACGTTGATTTTTAAATTTAACAAAAAAGGGCCCACAAAAATCTATACCAGTACGATAAAAAGGAAATGTTTCCACTACTCTTTCTTTAGCCAAGTTACCCATGATTTGACTGGTTAAAATTGGCTTGTTTTTGAAACAAATTACACAATTACGCACGATTTGTCTACACTGATTTCTGCCGTTAATCGGCCAAAATTGCTGTCTTACGAGATGAAGAAGTGTATTTGGTCCTACGTGCAAGAATTTTTTATGAAAATAATCTAATATTAAAAAGGTAAGTTTATGGCCTTTTGGTAACATTATAGGATGTTTAGCATTTTCGCTTAATTTAGAATTAATTAATCTACCTCCAACTCGCAAAATCTGATTTTCATCTAAAAAAGGGTTTAGAGATTTTAACTTACTTGCGGTGGTAAAGTGTTACCCAATTTTAATGTCTTCCTTTAATTCCTGAGTTTGAGCCTGTCGTACTAAAACATCACGAGCATGATTTAGTTCTCGATTCGTTAAATAGATATCTGCTACATCTTTTTTTTGCAACTTCTGCAGGAACCTAAACAAAAAACTTAAAATTCTAATTAATTTCATATAGCTATTAGAAAGTTTGTACAAGTCATCAAAAAAGTCAATCACTGTTGATTGGACAAAAGTGTTCATAATAGGTTTTAGTTCTTTCATATAAACAGGATCAGAGTTTGAACAGTCCCAATTATTTGAAAAGTCGACATTTACTATGTAGAAAACTCTCCATTTTAGGATTCCAAGACAATCCTAATGCTTTCACTGATCATCATTTCCCACTACATATTCTTGATCATCAGTTAATACTTTCGAAAGGAGGTGATGGCTATTAGAACAACACTTGTATTGGTGCATTCCACCAGCATTCATCATTCCTATTAATTGTTGATGAATCTCAATGGCTGTTTCCAAATCTGGTGCACTGCTAAGAACATCGTCGACATAAAAATCATTTTTGACGATAGGTGATGCTAATGGAAAATTTTGTTTTTCATCTTCTGACAACTGAAGAAGGGTTCGAGTGGCCAGAAATGGAGCTCAGGTAGTACCATAAGTCACTGTTGTTAAACGATAAGTTTTCATAGGAGAATCATCAGAAGTTTTCCAAACAATTCTTAACGAATAATGTTGCGAAGGATGAATCTTCCCCAGTCTGTACATTTTTTTCACATCAGCTGAAAATGCAATTATGTGCTTACGAAATCTAAGAAGTGTACACCACAAATCATTTTGAACAGTTCCACCTTTCAGTAAAGTATCATTCAACGATATGCCATTCGAAGTTTTGAAGGACTCATTAAATACTAGTAATTTCGTTGTACTTTTGTCAGGTCTTAGTATAGCTTGATGAGGAATGTAGTAATGAGGGTCTGGAAGAATATCTTCCTTAACTTCTTCCATATGACCTAGGTTTTTATATTAATCTAAAAAATCATTGTACAATTTTGTAACACCTTGGCTTCTATTTAATCGAATTGAAGTGCTATTAAGTATTTTAACTGCGATATCTTTAGATGAACCGAGTTGAACTTTGTCTTTTATTATCGGCATCTGGACGATATATCGACCATTACTATCTCTAGTGTGTGTAGCATCAAAATGTTCTATGCAATATTTCAATTCATCATCGACAAGTGTTTTTTCTGGTAAAGCTTCAATTTTCCAGAACGATCTTAAAGTGTCATCTAAGCGAGTACCTTCAACAGATAAATGACAACTAATTTTATTAGAATTACTTTGTACACTACCAGTTACTAAATATCCAAAATATGTGTTTTGGAGCAATATTTCTTTACTTATTCTAATTTGATTCTGTTTTAAAATTTCAAAGAATGTCTTTGCACGGAGTAAAATATCAATTTTTGAAGGTTCGAAAAACTGAGGATCTGCTAATGTATATTAGGCAATTATATATTAGTGATATATATTTACTCAGATGGTGTAAAATCTGTAATTTTAGGAACTACTAAGAATTCAATATCCGTCACGAACTCGTTATTTTTGCTTGACAGCACTGTGTTAACTAGTTGACCAACAGTTACTGTAGCACCATTTAATCCTCCAACTGGAATATTAATTTTACTTCTCTTTAATCCCAAAAAGTTTGCGCAATTATTCGTGATAAATGACGCTTGCGATGCCGAGTCTAATATTGCTTTACACTTTCTATATTCACCACAACCATCTCTAATATAAACAAATGCGGTGCTAAGGAGAACGTGAGTTTGTTTCGACTGGGTAACGAAATTCTGAATCGTTTCCCCACTGTTCAGAGTCGTACTTTCACCCATTGCGAAATGCGTCGTTGAGGGGGAAGCAACATCTGCGAATGCCGAATGATTTATAAGAGACGATTGATTTCTCTTTTCCGTTATAGGTTATACATTATTTCGATGCAATAAGGAATGATGTTTGGGATTACAAAATGAGCATTTTGATTTTGATGTACAATTAATCAGCTTACGTGCTGGATTCAAACAATTCAGGCACAGGTTTTTTACTTTACACAAGTCAAAACGTTCAGATACTTCCATTTTTATGAACACTTGACATTTATACAAAGAATTATTTTCTTCACAAATAATACAATATTGAGAGGCAGATTTTGTTAAAAAGTGTTTTAACTTGTAGGATGGAAAATTATTTTCTTCCATTATTATTTGTAACGTTTAATTTGGGTTTGGAGTCAAAACACACGAGATTAAAGTTTTCTAAAATTTGATACCTTTTTTCCAAAAAGTTGAAAAATGTGTCCAAAGTAGGCACATCATGCGAATCAACAGTTAATTGAAATTGTCTATGAGTTTCTTTGTCTAATTTTGCACAAATTAGATGTATCAACAAAATATCAACTAAGTTATTACGTTCAAATTTTAATGCCTCTAAAGAGCAAATATTCCTTTGCAAGGTATCTATTAATAGACGAAGTTCGGCAGGGTTTTCTTTCAATAATGGTTTATAATTTATTATGTTTTGGATATGACTATTGACTATGAGTTTAGTATTTTCGTAGCGAAGGGTTAGAGCTTTAAGCAAATAATCATATGTATCATTCGGTGACTGCACTTGCTTTGCAGCACCTTTAAGCGAAACATTCAAATAAAATAATTTTTGAGTGTCCGATAGCTTGGGATTATTTTGTATTAAATTATGAAACTGATTTTTAAATGAACTCCAATTGCTAAATTGTCCATCCAACTGTGGTAGTGGAATTTCAGGAAGCCGTACATTATTTACATGCTCTGAACTATTATTATCTTTAAATTTATTAACTTCAGTACATTTATAAAGTAGTAATTTTCCACTAACCTGGAAATCTTGAATGTCTTCATCTATTTTGTTTAGTATGGGCTCAATATCCTTGAATTCATCATCATTGTCAATCTCGAAATACGCTTGCTTGATGTCTTCAAACTTTTCTTTTATGTCATGTAACGAATCCAATATTACACGAAGTTCAAATTCTGATAGATTATCTAACGGTTTCGATGATAGTTTTTTTAATTGGGCAAGTATGTTGCCCCTTTTACGATTTAAAGTTTTAATCAAAGACATATCTAACTACTAGTTTTAGATGACTCAAATGCTAGCCTTTTTCCGGCTTCGGTGTGGCCAAAAAATGTGGCGAAAGAGGGAGAGAGGTGTACGAAGCGAAAGTTCAATAACGACAAATAGCTGCGATTTCAATCCAAGGTTTATTATGGGGGACGTTGACCCCACAAATGACGAAAAGAGCGACCCTCTCTCCTGCACGATAATAAGTGGACTGCCTCTGGCGAGGCTTTTACATTAACCCCTTTAGAATATTGGCGCTCCCAGCTAAGCCAAGCTCACCAACACTTAGTACTTACCATATTGACTTTTTAGGCCCTTTGCCATCTACAAATAAAAACTATAACCACATTCTTTCAATAATAGATGCATTCACTAAATTCGTATGGTTATATCCCGTAAAGTCCACTTCTTCCCGTGATGCTCTAGAGAAACTTAAACAACAAGAGATTACATTTGGTAATCCTCACCGTATCATAACAGATAAAGGTACTGCATTACTTCAAAAGAATTTCGAGAATACTGTAAGAATGAGAACATCCAACATCTAAGCATAACAACTGGAATACCCCGAGGGAACGGAAAGATTGAGCGGATTCATAGTTCTCTGATCCCAATTTTGTCCAAGTTATCCATTGATGACGCATCGAAATGGTACAAGTTTGTTTCAGCCGTACAGAGAACACTCAATTCAACAATTTCACGAAGCACTCAGATGTCACCGTTTCAACTCTTAACCGGAGTAAAGATGAGGACCAAACAAGATCTTGAAATTCTAAAACTATTGGAAGAGGAAAACGTGGAGATATTCAACGAAAATCGTGAAAAAATTCGAGAGGAAGCCAAGCGAAACATTCTAAAAATGCAAGAGGAAACTGTCGAAATTTTAATAAGAAACGGAAAAAGGCTTCCCAGTATGAGATCGGAGATATCGTCGCCATCCAACGGACACAGTTTGGAACTGGCTTGAAGCTGAGGCCTAAGTTCTTTGGTCCCTATGAAGTCGTAAAAGTAAAACCTAAGGATCGATATGATGTCAGAAAGATTGGACTGCATGAAGGACCCAATACTACATCCACAGCAGCAGACCACATGAAGGTGGGGGGAGAAACTGTCTAATATGCTATGTTAAATCTTTGTGTATCTGTTGTATAGTCCTTGTCTGTTCCGTGTTTTTTTTTTATTTGTTTCAGATTCTCCTTTGGTCTCCATGAAAAGAATCAAGTACCGCTGCGGACAGCGTACGGTCAGGCTGGCCGTTGTGGCATCGATGGATGTAGAGTCGTCATCAGATTGAATCTCAACAAAAGAAAAACAGGCTGTCTTCGCGCGCAGGCGCAGCTGATGCAAACCGAAACTAAAACTTCTGCTAGAAGACAGAGAGAGATGAGGGAGCGAGAGGTCTCGACGAGGAGGTTGGAGAGCCAACGCTGCTGAAAGGAAAAGCACCCGGGAACCGACTGGCCGAGAAGGGACCAGATACCATAGGCTAGAAGTGGTGTGACGTGAAGGTCGCCCATGCTTCACCTGAACTTCATAAACAACTTGAACTACGTGTGTTACCATTGTGAACTGTGGTATGATAAAAGAGTAAAGAGACTGAGGTCCGCAAGCAGGCGTTCCCGTCGTCGATATACATCAAGGAAATCTATCTGTTATAAATTAGCTACTTTTCTTTAATGAATTATTGTTAAGCTTTGAATAAATCAAAGAAAGAAAAAAGCTTCAGCCCCTTATTGTCTCCCACATATATCTTTGAATTTTTTATTACATTAAAAGTTTGGTTACGACCCACTTAGGCTTTTTCCATCACTTAACTTTTTTTCTGCTTTTGCTTTTAAAATCCAAAAGACGTGTACCCACCCATACACTTTTGGATATGTCCAATACACTCTAATTTTTCCACTTGAACACCAAATGGATTCGCGCTCATCAGAAACTTATGCAAGGGGAAATACAGTGGCTCCTCGCAGAGCCCATGTGATGCGCGTCAAGGAGCTGCTTCATTTAAAAAATAAATAAAAATACTTCTAATCATCGTATTTCCTCTTATTATATATCATTTAAAAATATTCAAATTTTTAGAAAATATAATAAAAGTTAAAATCGAACATTTTTAGAAAATTCATGTGCCGGAACCCCTTAAAACTAATTCGGAAGAATTAAGAAAATTATGGAATTAAAACGGTACAGGTGACGTAGGTGAATCGGGCGAGCGTCCATTAAAGGTTTTAGGAATTATCTGGAATTTAGATAATGACGCATTTAAATTAGATGTACAACCATTGTTCTCTCTCGATTTAATTAAAAATTTAAAGTATTCTAAACACTGTGTTCTGCAAACAGGAGCAAAAATCTTTGATCCGATAGGTTTTATTTTCCCATTTGTTTTAATAATAAAATGCTTATTGCAAGAAATTTGGGAATACGGTCTCGGATGGGATGAGGAATTACCCACCGAATTAAAGAAAAAAAATAGGAGACTTGGTGCGCTCAAGTTTGTCTTCTAAAAGACTTGGCATTCGAAAGAAAGTACTTTCCGTATCCTTTAGATCAGGAAAAAGATTTATAATTACACATATTTTGTGATGCATGTCCCAGAGCATTTGGAGCTTTGGAACATTTTTGTAATGTAACTGCGAATGACGACATTTTCACGAGATTTATAACAGCTAAAAGTCGATTCTCCTCTGAAGAAGTTAACCCTCCCGCGATTGGAACTTTTGGGAGCAGTTTTAGCCTCGAGATTTTTGAGACATTTAACATCCAATTTTAAATTCCCTGTTTCGAAAATTTTCCTTTGTAGGGATTCTTCTATTACTCTCCACTGGATTAAGGGAAAAATTTCTACAAACAATTGTTTTGAATAGTGTTATAGAAATCCAATAAAATTCTGATCCATCTGATTGGCATTATTGCAATGGGAGAAAGTGTCCAGCAGATTATGTTTCCCATGGAACGAATCTCGAGATGATTATAAACAGCCAAATTTGGATGCATGGTCCTCAGTGGCTTTGCATGACAGAAAACAAATGACCGAGAAATTTGAATTGTGACTTTTCTTCAACTGACACGTGTGAATACGGAGAACAAGTGTTTACATTCGCATGTGAAAGTGAACTAAACACAACTGTCGTAATTAATTGTGGCGAAAAGTCCTATAGATGGCGCTCCCACTTTTCTGTATGTGTAAAATGTGTTTTGTTTTGCTTCCGAGTTCAGTTCTGACCTAGTTTTGCTAAGATGATTTCTGCTTCGTTTTCTAGTAGTGGATAGTGTTTAGAATAAATAGGCAGAACTCACTAGACTTTGTAAATATGTACATAGATGTCATTAAAAGCATGAAAACCTATCTGGCTGGTCATCAATTTAGTTTAGTAGAATTTATTTGTAGTTAGAGCATTCTACCACTGAACAATAGTTTGTTAGTAAGATGCGCTTAATATGGTGCAATAGGCCAAGAACAGGGTAAATTCCTATTATAGCCCACTCCTTGGCGAAGATTTTTTTTCAAGTCGCGCCAACATGGCGCCAAGCGCGTTTTTCAAAGTTGAGTTCAGGCCAACTGGGAAAAACATGGCGTTTTGTCCGAAGGAGCAAAAATGGAAAACATTAGAGCTTTAAGAAAATATACGAGCTTCTGAAAATAATAGGTATTTTTTAAACTTTTCAAAAGTAGGAAAGGGAAAACATCCCGGGGAAAAAAAAGGAATCGAAAGAGAAATTTTACAGACGTTAAAAAAGCAAATTACGCAAAATCTCGGCTTCTAAAAATTGGAAATGAGGAGCATTCTAATAAGTAAAAATTGAAATCTAAAGATCAAAAACGAAATATTCTTTCTTTAACTTTTGAAAAGTATAAATTTAAGAACATTACGAAAAGAAGGAATCGAAGTTCCATTGAGGAAAACAATTTTTTAGACGTTCAGAACAAATTAATGAAAGATTCAGCTTCTAAAAGCAAAAAAAAAAATTAAGGACAAAAAAAAAAAAAAAAAAAAAAACGGATATCGGAAAGACAAAAATTTAAATTTCTTTTTTAACTGCTAAAAAGTAGAAAATTAAGACAGTATAAAAAATAAATAAGAACAAATTAATGAAAGATTTAGCTTCTAAAAGCAGAAAATTAAGGGTATCCTAAAAAAAAAAAAAGACTGACATCCGAACAACAAAAACGGAAATTTCTTTTCAACTGTTGAAAAATAGATAATTAAGAACATTCTAAAAAGAATAAATCAATGTTCGAAGGAGAAAAATTTAAACTTTATGAACAAAATACTGAATGATTTAGCTTCTTAAAAAGACATAAACACATTCTAAAATTACTGTAACGGCTTTTGCCAAACCGCGTACCTTTCCTTACATCATGCGGATTTTTTCCTCCTTTCGAACGGCATCTTCATAATTTTAACTATTTTTTCCGAAAGCTTCATCCAATAATTACCACCTTTTTTACAAAAAATCGAAAAAATAAATAAACCTTGCTTTCGTCTAGAAAATAATAACCGGTAATCGCACATGCTAGCGGAATAACAGCAAAGCATCAAATAGTAACGGTCCTTACTACTCGTGCATAGTTAGACGGGTTGCCGAAACCAACGTAATTAACGGAAATTACTAGTTGCAGACACCTAACGGTCACTAAAAATGGTCTTTAATTTTGAAGAATTAAAAAAGAAGGTTTGCAAGTTTGGCGAACTTATCGCTCAACTTGGCGACAAAAATAGCACAAAAAATCCAGGGGTGGGCTATAATAGGACGCAACCACCCTTCTCTTTCTGGATTACCTAGTGTTTTAGTGAAGGTGTTCTTCAAACGGGTGAGTACCTTTTGATTTCATAATGGATAAAGATCGTCTTAAGAGAAAAAGGGCGGCATTTAAATCATCAACGACTAAGTTGTTGAAAAGAATAGACGAAAGTAAGGATTCAATTGATAGTTCTGAATTAGATGATTTATTAAATCTATTACAAGGTAAAATTGATAACATTAAATTTCTTCATGATCAGATTGTTGATTTAATTGATGTGAATGACAGTGAAGCAGAAATAGAAAGAAGTGAAGAATATTATGAAAAATTAATTACAAATAGATGCATGCTTCAAAGAAAAATAAACGATTTAAGTTTGGATAGTCAAAATGCCCCAAATCCCGTTCAACAAAATCAAGTTTCGTTTCAATCGCAATCATTTTCAGATCCCACACCAGCCATTAAGTTACCTCGTTTAAGTTTGAATAAATTTTAGGGAGATCCGTCGACATATTTAGAGTTCTATGGACAGTTCGAAAATGTGATCCATAAGAACAATAGCTTATCGAAAGTAGAAAAATTTATTATATTTGAAAAGTCTAGTAGGTGGTGGTGCTGCATCCGCGATAAAAGGTTTAGAACTTAAAGATGAAAATTATAATTCAGCTCTGGAAATTTTACATTCTCGCTACGGAAATAAGGATGTATTAATTCAAGCCCACCTCGGATCATTATTAAATATCACACCTATTAAAACCTCAAATGATTTAAATGCTCTTCGAAAGATGTATGATAAAATCGAAACCCAAGTTAGAAATTTAGAATCCTTTTCGGTTGATACAAAAACCTATGCCAATCTTCTAACACCGATCATCTATATGTTACCGGCAAAGTATGAAATCCGGCATTCTATAGAATGCCTAGGCATTCTATACAATGCCTAAATCTAGCCGGCAATGTATGAAATGATTCCTATTTCACACATTGCCTAGGCATTCTATAGAATGCCTAATGAGAAACCGGCAAGGTATGAAATACATCTCAGATTCATTTCAAATATTGTCAATTGGCAAGGTATAAAACTTTTAACGCGTGTCTCAGGCTCAGAATCTGTTAGTTGTACATTGCTGTTTGTTCGGAAATGTCAAAATACTCAATTTTACTTAAACTTATTCAACAAAAAATTGTTTTTTTCCTGTGCTACCTGAAAATGGAGAAGCAAGCTACAGTGTTGGAGAATGAGACATGGTCTATAGTAGGGGTTGGCAACCTATGTCACACGAGCCACATGTGGCACGAGGAACAATTCTCAGTGGCACTTTGCACTACTCAACAAATTTATAAATTTTTGAATTGTTTCAAAAATGCCTTACTGTGTGGTTCGCTGAATCATATTGGTAGATTGGTTTGACACGCAACAGCTAAAAGGTTGCCTACCCATGGTCCATAAACATGAAACAACTATTCAACGGTTAGTTGCCTAAAATTCGAGTTGATGCTCCAAAAAAAAAAGGTTTTTTCTTAATTGAAATTACTTACTAGAAGTTAATAACTGATATAAAAAATGCAAAAATGACTACTAAGAAGAAACTCAGGGACTATTGATTGCTGAATAGCTATGATGTGATGTTTGCGGAAAATAAAAGTAAACTGTTAAAGAAAGTGTCAACACCATAAAACAGTGATCCCCAACCCTTGTGTCGTGGATCAAAGGGTATCTGGTCACTCAAGGAGCATTAAATTATTTCCATTATATTTACTGGGGTGTATTTTTCTCGTGTTTTTGCGACTTTCCATGGAAATCACTTTATATTTTATGTGAAATCATTTTATAATTATTTTTTGGTGCAACTTAATTTTACTCTGAAAGCATGTTTAAATATAATTAAATTATAAAATCAAAACAATTTAAAATATAAATAATCAACATCCCACCCTCAGCGGGCCGCCGTAAAATTATCAAACGTTGACTGGTCCAGAAGAGAAAACTGTTGTGAAGAACTGCTATACAGTATTACGTCATGGATTCTTTTTTTCCCCAATGGGGCTGCAGATTCATATTTTTACCATTTTCAGACCTAGTACATTCTCCAGGGGCTGGTATCCCTTTTTAGCGCGGCATCATGTAAACGATACCAATTGCCGACGGTGATTTGGACACCCAGTTTGACGATGTGAACTTATTCTAGGAATTTAATTTGCCAAGAGCATAATTAATTTCATGATTCTGGGGATATGATAGAATTCTGAGAGAACTTTCAACCAAATACAAAAATATTACACATTATGATATTGAACTGTACATACACCTACGTGAAATTTGCCAGAAAAAAACAGAAAATTATTTTTAAAAAAAAGGTATTGTGTAATACAAAACATTGATCCCCCCCCCCGAATGTCAATATATTGGCACTTGTAATGAGTGAGAAACAGGACGGTTTCTATCAACTTGGAACTTCTGAAGGAATTTTAATACCAAGTATATGCGAAATCACAATTTAACAGTAATTTTTTTAATGACAGTCTCATTATTTTGTCAGAATAACATTTGTACCTTTAGGAATGTAAGTCATCGATATAATATCCTTATCATGACCACTTTTCATACTTTGCCTAAATAGCTTTAGGCATTGTATAGAATGCCTGGGCATTCTATACAATGCCTAGGCAAAGTATGTAATCAATCTCATATTTCATACTTTGCCTAAAAACGTCCGGCATTGTATAGAATGCCTAGGCATTCTATAGAATGCCGGCATTTCATACTTTGCCGGTAACATATATATAAAGGAGAAAAGCGACTGACTGACTAATCACGATATCTCTGGAACTATTCAACCTACAGACTTGAAATTTGATAGACATGTTCCTTTCGTAGAGTAGACATCAGCTAAGAACGGATTTTCCGATATACGAAACGCAAGTGGTGTTACGGGGGCTAAGGGGTGTTATAAATAATTGTTTCCATTGTTTAAACTACTCAATGTACAATTTTGAAATTGGGTTAGCAGATTCCTTTCATACAGTAGAGTTCCGCTACAAAATGAGTTTGGTGAAAATCGACCCCCAAGTGGCGTTGCAAGGGTTTAGGGGGCGTTAGAGATAATTATTTTCATTTTTAAACTATTTGACGCACTGTCTTTAAATTTGATATATATATAAATGGATTCCTTTCGTAGAATAATGATCAGTTAAAAAACAGGTTTTGTGAAAACAGACATCTAAGTGGCGTTGCGGGGGATAAAGGGGCGTAATAGATAAATATATCCGTTTTTTAAACTACTTCACCTACCTGCTTGAAAATTGGTAGGTAAGTTTCTTTAATGGAGTAAATATCCGCTACAAAATGGGTTTTGAGAAAATTGACCCCCAAGGGGTGTTGCGGGGGGGGGGGGGGGGGGTTAGTTTAAGAAGCGTTATAAATTCCAATTTTTAAGTCATTAGACGTACAGTCTTGAAACTTAGTAAACAGATTCCTCTCATAGGGTAGATATACGCTAAAAATGGTTTCGTGAAAATTGCCTCCAAGTGGCGTTGCGGGGTTTAAGGGGCGTTATAGATAATTATTTCCATTTTTAAACTATTAGACGCACATTCTTTATTTTTGATAAATATATTTCTTTCATAGAGTAGAGATCAGCTATAAGAAGGTTTTGTGAAAACAGACCTCTAAGGTTGCGGGGGATTAAGTGGCGTAAGAGATAAATATTTTCGTTTTTAAACTACTTGACCTACCTGCTTGAAAATAGCTGGGAATGTTTCTTTCATGGAGTAAATATCCGCTACAAAACGGGTTTGGGGAAAATCGACCCCCAAGGGGTGTTGCGGGGGTTAAGGCCAGATATAAATAATTATTTCTATTTTTAAACTATTAGACGCACAGTCTTGAAATTTGATAAGCAGATTCCTCTCATAGGATAGAGAAACACTACAAAATGTGTTTTGTGAAAATCGAGTCCTAGGTCACGTTGCGGGGGTTCAAGGGGCGTTATTGATAATTTTTTTTGCATTTTTAATTTATCGGAAGCACAGACTTCAAATTTTGCTAAGCAGATTTCTTTTATAGAGTGCAATTCCCCTACAAAATGGGTTTTGTGAAAACAGACCCAGAAGTGGCGTTGCGGGGGCTCAAGTGGCGTTGTAGATAATTATCCCCATTTTTAAACTGTTAGACGCACAGTCCTGAAATTTGATAAGCAGATTCCTTCCGTAAAGTAGAGAACCGCTACAAAATGGTTTTCGCGAATATCAACTACCAAGTTTGATTTCGGGAGATTAAGAGGCGTAATCGATAAATATTTCCATTTTTAAACTATTTGATCATCCTGCTTGAAAATTGGTAGCCATGTTCCTTTCATGGAATAGAGTTCCTCTAACAAAGAGTAAAACGAAAATTGACCCCTAAGGATAGTTGCGAGGGGTCAAGAGGAGTTACAGAAAAAAATTCCTGTTTTTAATTGTTAGACCCATATACTTGAAATTTGTTAAGCATGTTTCTTTTGTTGAATAGGGATCCACTAAGAATGTATTTTAAGCAAATCAAGTTCTGGGAGGGGGTGGGGGTGCAGGGGGTTACTGGGACGTATTGACAAAAAAAATTCCTTTTTTCGAGCTACAAGAACTATAATAATGAAATTTTGTTTGCATTTTTCTTTTGTTGAATTGAAATCCGGTAAGAGCGGTTATTTTGGAAAACGGCTCTCAACGGGATTACGGGGATATTGATAGTAAAACTTTTGTTTTTTTCTGTTCGATTTAGACTTGAAATTTGGCTTGTATGTTCAATTTACGGAGTAGAGATCCACCGAAAATTGGTTCTGCGGGAATCCACTAGGTTTTTGGGTTACGAAAGAGTAAACATCATTCTATACTTCAATTTTAGAGATTTTTTAGAAAATACAAATTAGATGAGTTTTGCCCCTTTTTTTTATCGACAGGCGACAGTTACAGGTATAAGTATATTTTTCAATACAATCGAATTCTTAATGCAGGACTTAGATATCAATAATTTATACATATATATATAAGCAGTAAAAAATTATAAAACATCATAAAATACCCAGCGAAGTGGGCGGGTAACGGCTAGTTATTAAATTATTACCATCGGATTTAGCTCTCGATTTTACGAGAAAAACTATCGATGAAAATTGGTCTTTACAGGCCTTATTAGACTTTTTGAGAAAAGAATTACTTTGTAAGGAGCGTGCAAAATTAATTTATTCTGAAAGAAATAATA
The DNA here is from genome assembly GCA_019973975.1 of Trichonephila clavata. Lineage (NCBI taxonomy): Eukaryota > Metazoa > Arthropoda > Arachnida > Araneae > Nephilidae > Trichonephila > Trichonephila clavata. Next base: position 16,155 of record BMAO01039408.1, on the reverse strand, counting down.
GGCGCGAAAACTAAATTATAACCGTGAAATTTCGTCCGCGACGGAACTCTTGGCGAATAGCCAAAAGCCGAACTACCATTCACGAAATGTTAGAAATTCTAAGGGTAGCATTGCATATGGTTTCAATCAGTCATCACTTTTGAATAAACACCGTGATGCAGGGAATGAAAGTCTCTGTGTATTTCATAAAAGTGATGATCACTCGAGTGCGGTGTGTCAGCTAGATTTAGGTTCTAAACAAGATATTGTTAGAAGGGAAAGAAGGTGTTGGCTTTGTTTACATAAGTTGTGTAGGAAAAATAATTGCTCGAGTAACATTAAATGCGGCCATTGCAATTCAAGATCGCACAACCAAGCATTCTGTTTTGACTATCATAAATCCGTTAACTTAGAAAAGAAAGAGGGTTCAGATGCAGTAGTAAGTAATGTCGCTCAGAACAACTCAGAAATATATTTGCAGACCACAGCGGGTCAATTTATTGGCAGGAAAGGAAGTAGTTTTATTAGAAGAATTATTTTCGACGGAGGTAGTCAAAGAACGTTTTTAGAGTCGAAATTAGCGAGAGAATTAAATTTGCCGGTTATTGGACAGGAAATGCTAACAGTTCATACATTTCAATCTGAAAAGCCCACAAAACATGTTTATCCCAAAGTTAGGATTCGAGTAAAAAGTTTGATTAGTAATAAAGAAATAGTAATTGAGGCATTGGAAACAAAACAGCTTTCTAGTGCACAAATTAGTATCCTGGCTAAGGAAGTAAGAGAAAGGTTTGAAAGTCTGGGATTAGAATTAGCAGATGTTCCTGTGGCGTTAGATAAGGGTGCTTGTGAAATAGGATTGTTAGTTGGTTCAGATAATTATTGGAAATTTGTTGGAAATAGGATAGAGAGGTTAAATGAATCTCTGGTGGCTGTCGAGACAATTTTTGGGTTCTGTATTCATGGTTCTGTCTCTGAGGATAAAGATAATGATGAAACATCGGTAAATTTGTAGTGAGTTTGGAATCGATATCTCATCAGTTGAACCAATTCTGGCAGTTAGAAAAATTAGGCATAGAAGTAAAAGAGGATATAAAGGACATTTCGGAAAACGAAATTTTGAAATCATTCGAGTCCTCTATTGAATACAGTATTAATAGGTACAAAGTAGGGCTTCCTTGGAAACCAGAAATGAAACATTTGTTGGATGACAATAGGTCAGTTGCTTTAAATAGACATAGTAAATTAGTTAAAAGGTTTAATAGGGATAAATTGCTCTTTAAGGATTACAAGAAAATAATAGATGATTATTCAAAAGAAAATATTATTGAATCTGTGATTGAAACCCCTAAATTACAAGGATCTCCCCCCACTTTTTATCTTCCCCATACTTGTGTTAAACGTTTAGATAAAACCACTATGAAAATTCGTATTGTATTTGACGGTTCTAGCCACGGAGAAAATCAATTATCCCTTAATGATTGCTTAAACAGTGGTGTTAAATTAAATCCAGATTTGCTAGAACTCATTTTAAAATTTAGAGAAAATCTCATAGCATATACGGCAGATATTGAGAAGGCTTTCCTTCAGATAGAGCTACATGAGCAAGATAGAGATGTAGCACGATTTGTCTGGACAGAGAATCTTAATGATTATGACCCTAAAAACCTACAAGAGTATCGGTTAACCCGAGTTTTATTTGGTCTAATATCAAGTCCCTTTATGTTAGCTGCAACTATTAGACATCACCTCAAAAAATATAAAGATAAATTTCCTGATACTGCAATGATAGTAGAAAGTTCCCTGTATGTAGATGACTTTATAAGTGGTCAGGAAAATGTAGATAAGGCGTTACAAACTTCATTGGAAAGTGTAGAAATTTTTAAGGAAGCAGGATTGTCGCTTAGAAAATGGCATACAAATAGTAAAGAATTAGAGAGATTCTGGATAGAAAATAAAGTACCTGTTGAGAAATTTAATTGTCTTTCGGATGAGGAAGTTGTTCCGTTGAAGGTTTTAGGAATTTGCTGGGATAAAAAAAGAGGATAAATTTTATTTTGATGTAACAAAATTGGTCGAATTCTTATCAAAAAATTATTGCACTAAAAAATTTGTATTACAGGCCATTGCGCGGATATTTGACCCTGTAGGATTCCTAAGTCCTGTTGTCATACGAATGAAAATTCTACTTCAAGATATTTGGACCTCAGGTATAGATTGGGATGAGGAGTTACCTTGTAGCTTAAAATCAAAATGGGTTGAATTATGTAGTGAAATCCCAGAATTAAAATCTATAATCATTCCTAGGTATTATTTGTGGAATATGAAGAATGAGGTTGAAAGTGTAGCACTTCACAGCTTCTCAGATAGTTCAAAACGAGGGTATGGTTGTGTAATTTATTTACGGGGGATAGTTTGTAAGAATGGCACTATAGGAACAAGTTTCGTCTCTTCGAAAAGTAGGGTGTCGCCTTTAAAAGCTGTGTCGTTACCTAGGCTCGAGTTGTTGGGAGCATTATTATCAGTTAGATTAGCTTCTAGGATTGCTAAGATTTTTAAGTATGAATGTGGTATTCATTATTGGACTGATTCTACCATAGTTTACTGTTGGGTTAGGAGCCGGCCAGATAGATGTAAGCCCTTTGTTAAGAATAGAGTTGAGGAAATCCAAAAACTATCTACCCCCAGTGATTGGCATCACTGCCCAGGAAAAGATAACCCTGCAGACCTTCTCACTAGAGGTTTGTCTGTAAAAAACCTAAAGAAGTATGATGCTTGGTGGAATGGGCCACATTGGCTCCACCAATCTGAAGAAAATTGGCCAAAAATTGAAGTTGAAGGCGTCGAAGAAAAGAACTTGGAGTTGAGAAGGAAATCTGAAAAGACAATCCAAAATCAGTGCATTTTAGAACCAAACGATCACGTGCTAGACCTAAAAAAATACAGTAGTTTTAATAAGGTGTTAAGAGTAACAGCCTGAATTTTACGATTTTTGACCAACAGCAGACGTAATAATATAAAGGATAACTATCTTCATGCAAATGAGATAGAACAAGAGGAGCTTTATTGGATAAAGGAAACACAACGTGAATTTTATTCTTCGGAAATTTTAGCTCTTAAAAAACAACAGCCAATAAGGCATGATTCAAAAATTAGAAGTTTAGTTCCCATTTTAGACTACCAGGATATTTTAAGAATATCCACTAGATTAGAAGAAGCAGATTTAGTGATAGGAGAAAAACAGCCCATTCTCTTACCAGCGAAATCTAAGTTTACTGAATTGCTTGTTATGAGAGAACATATCACCGTATTTCACTCGGGTGTTTCCGCAACCTTGACACAAATAAGAAGAAAATTTTGGATACCTAAAGCTCGACAACTAGTTAAAAGAATTATAAAAAACTGTGTTGTATGTCGTAAATATGCTGCTGACCAAATGACAGCACAGCTACCTAGCGATAGAATTGTAGAGTCACCCCCCCCCCCTTTGAAATCACGGGCATTGACTTTGCCGGACCGATTTTCGTGAAGGACGACAAAGAAAAAACGTACATTGCATTGTTCACTTGCTCGGTCACAAGAGCCGTGCACTTGGAACTAATATCTGCAATGACTATAAAATTCTTTATACTTGCCTTACGGCGATTTTTCTCTAGAAGAGGAAATTGTAAGGTGATTTACTCAGACAATTTTAGTACATTTAAAACAGCTCATAAGGAGGTGAATCATCTTGCCAACATTTTAAAAGATAATGAATTGCAGGGTTTTATTGCAAATAAAAGAGTTCAATGGAAGTTTATACCCGATAGAGCCCCATGGTGGGGAGGTTTTTACGAACGGATGGTGAAAACCGTTAAGGAGCCCTTGAGAAAGATCTTGGAAAGATCACTTCTTAGTTTTTAGGAGCTTACAACATTATTGGCCAAAATCGAGAATATTGTCAACCTGCGTCCGTTGACTTATGTGAGCGATGACAAAGACAATCTAGAGCCATTAACACCAGCTCACTTTTTGTACTTTGGTCGAAATGACTTTGATTATCCTATGCAATTTACAGAGCTTTTCGATAAAACAATCTCCAAAGAGACATTACGACGAAGAAAACTTTATCAAACTGTGCTTTTGAGACAATTGTGGACTAGGTGGAAGGAACAGTATCTCCTGCAACTGCGAACTGCTCACAAATTTAAAGTCCCAAACGTCAATGAAAATTTAAAATCAGGTGATGTTGTACTTGTGGAAGGTACGACCAAATCCAAACTGTTGTGTCAGTTGGGAAAAATTCAAGAAGTATTACTAGGACGTGACAACAATGTAAGAGCATGCATTGTTAAAACACCACAAGGGGTTTTCCGAAGACCCATACAGATGCTGTATCCTTTGGAACTTAATTATGCATAAAATTTAGTATTTTTCATGTTAAACTTTAGTATTAGGTGTGTCAAATTTTAGTAATTTTCAATTTCAGTAGTATTTAATCTGAATTTATTGCATTTCATAATATTAAGCTGTATTCATGTTGAATTGAAAATTTATATATATTTTCAAGGATTATAATTTAATCATTGATTTGATATTTTTAAATAATTTGATAACTGTATAATTGTGTTGTATTTCTATAATTAATTTTGAATATGTAACTGTATTTTTAGCAATTTCATATTTGTGTTACAGCTAGCTGAAATTTGTAATTGATACATTTTTATATTGTGATTATAATTAGTAATTTGTTTACTGTATGTATATTTGATATTAAGGTTAGTGAATTAAATAATTTGCAATGTCTAATTAGTGGATGAACATTCTGTTCATCGGTGGGGAGTGTGGCGAAAAGCTCTATAGATGGCACTCCCACTTTTCTGTATGTGTAAAATATGTTTTGTTTTGCTTCCGAGTTCAGTTCTGACCTAGTTTTGCTAAGATGATGTCTGCTTCGTTTTCTAGTAGTTGATAGTGTTTAGAATAAATAGGCAGAACTCACTAGACTTTGTAAATATTTACATAGATGTCATTAAAAGCATGAAAACCTATCTGTCTGGACATCAATTTAGTTTAGTAGAATTTATTTGTAGTTAGAGCATTCTACCACTGAACAATAGTTTGTTAGTAAGATGCGCTTTATTAATTTAATTTAACAAAGTATGGCAGCCTTCAGAAACTTTTGCGTGTTACTGGTTGGGTACGTCGTTTTGTTCATAACATTCGAAATAGATTAAAGCAACGATGCAACGAATTAATGGCGGAAGAAATCGATGGTGCCGAAAATTTTTGGATTAGACTTGTACAGAGGGATGCTTTCGTCGAAGAAGTTAATTATTTACTTAAAATTATATCAATATTTAAAACTTCAGCAATTTTAGAATTTAATCCTTTCCTTGAAAACTTCAAAAATCTAAATTCACATATTTCCAAAAACACCCTATCCTTTTATCAGCCAAGCATTGCTTCGTAAATTTAATAGTGCGAGACTCACACAACAAAGTTTTTTACGGAGGAGCGAAACTCTGCAAGAAATAAAAGAGCGATTCTGGCTCATTGAAGAGAGACAGACTGTAAAAATCATTTTAAAAAAATGTGTGCTGCGTAAAAGATTCAACTAGACTTCAGGTGTTCAATTTACCACATCGTTACCAGCTGTTCGTGTTGAGCAATGAGCTCCATTTTCTGTTGAGGGAATAGATTTTGGAGGCCCCCTCTACACAAAAGACGAGAATAAACACTGCACTGTTTTATTTACGTGTGGTGTTACGAGAGCTCTTTATTTAGAACTTGTGAAAAATCTTACAGCTGAAACATGTCTCTTGGCACTTCGACGTTTTATTAGTTGTCATGGACTGTGCTCAAAACATTCCGACTGACAACGCAAAAACTTTTAAGAGATCCGAACTTGAACTGAAAAACTTGCGGAAAGTTATCAGTGATCCTTCAGTGAAAACTTTCTACGCCTCCCACAAAATCCCCTTGCAGTTTATCGTCGAGAGAGCTACCTGGTGGGGTAACTTCTCCGAAAGATTCATTCGAACAGTAAAGCTTGCTTTACGAAAGACTGTGAAAAAAAAAAACTTTATCTCGCAATGAGTTGGAGACTCTTTTAATTGAAATTGAAGGGCATATATTTTTTCTGATTTAAATGAACCTGAACCTCTTACTCCATCTCATGTGATTTTAGGACGTAGAGTGAATAGTTTACCATCAAACAGGAAAATTTTAATTAAAAAATTTAATTATTGCAAAAGATTGCTAAATATGTTTTGGACAAAATGGTCAAAAGAATATATTTTCATGGTAAAATCTGCTCATTGTGTTAAACCTACAGGTGAAATTACAGAGTTTAAAATTGATGATGTTGTACTAATTAATGATAAAAAATTTCCTAGACATTTTTGGAAACTAGGTAAAGTTTTTGGTATATAAAAAATAGATTCTTGTAAATTAAAAACTCAAAATTCAATTATTAAAAAAAACTGTACAATTATTATATAACCTCGAAATTAATGAATTATTTCTTTGTTATGTATTTGCTTTGAATTTATGTATCTGTTTGAATTTGTATTTGATTTAAATTTAAGCACTTGAAATGTATATTAAATAATTTCTTTTGTATTTTTAAAATTATTAGCAGATTTAGAATGAACACCCTAGTCATTCGGGGGGGGGGGGGAGTGTGTTGAAATATTAAGTGCAGGGCGTTGCAATCGCTTGTTTACGAATGTTCGTTTTAGTTTTGGTCTCTGTCGTGTCTCTGTCATGTAATAAACGTGTTCGTCGAATCCTCTTCCGAGTCATTCTTTTACGTCACCCATTTCTTCTGACAGATAAGAGCTTTTATTTATCCATTAATAATAATTGAAAAAAAGAACATTTGAAACCTGATATTGAAATACTTACGAATTTGAACACCGTTTTGAGATCTTCGAATTTCTTTTGAATTCTTTCCAGCACGCTTAAATGCGCCGAAATATCTACAGCATTTTCATTTTGATCAAAGCTCAACAATTTATTAATTTGGGCTTTTAAATTACCCCTTTTTCGATTAAGCTTTGTAATTGACGACATATTGTACAATCTCTATAAAATCGGGTGAAAAACAGTTCAATCGTAATTGTTTCAACAATTATAACATCCGATAAGCTTAGATTAGTTTAGTGCACTATAATAAATATCCAGAGGTGTTAATTTGGCTCTGATTCGATTCCGAACCATGAAAAATGTCTTAAAACTACTAAATTATCTCAATCGACAGTCCGCAACTAAACTATTTATTATCCAAACTATATTAGAATTAGAAGCATTCAAGTGTAACTATATGCACTCGCGCCATTGCAGCTAAGATAGAATAACTAAGTTCTAACAAAAACTTAGCTCTGTGCCAAGAGAGAGAGCGCCATCTGGCGACCTTACGCAGGAACTAAACAATTCGTTGTGGACGTAACAGGTACTAAATTCAGATAGGACTGATACTAACTATTATTTCTGCTGAATTTTTCTTTTATCAAGAAGTGAACTTTACGAACAGTATTTGTGAAGTAATTTTGTTTTCCTAAACTATGACTGAACTTTAGTCAAGTTTTACAGGTACAAGAGCAACTTTTCCCTCTCATATCGTGAAAAGTTTTCCCAGGATTGGAGGAATTAGACTGTAAAGGGCTGAAGGACTAGCTCACCCAAGGACGGAAGAACTAGCTATTTTGGAGAGAGGGCGCAACACAGGATAGCTAAGTTCAGTTAGTGCCGAATTGCAACATGGAACTAGAAGAAAAGAGAACAAGGCTAGATGAAAACTTCGTGAGAGCTTCGGAATATATAGTTTTAAGAATTTAACCCTCTGAGTGGGTGAGGCTCTAATTGAAACTCATTCAAAAGCGGTCTACTTTTTCAAAGCTGGCGGTAGCGAAACGGTTCATGTTTATTTTTGGGAACTGCTTCGAAAATGCACCACAGTTTTATGCCTTCCCCCCCTTTAAGATACGGGAGGTCTACAAGCGCTTTTGTAGGGGATGATTTTATTGCTTTTTCGGTTTCTGTGTTGTTGGAAAGGGGAGATTTCTCATTCATAGCTGTTGCCTTGTGAGAAAATTGTGTGATGAACGTTGGATCCACATCACGGCGAACAGAAACCATCCAATTTGTTGAATCATAGTAACAAGCAAATAAAGGATAAAAAATAAAGATTTAAAGAAATGGCGAGTTAAAAGTTGAAAAATATTTTTAATAAGCAAAAGAAAATTTATTTTTTTCTCCTATTACTTTATAAAACTTTAAAAAAATTAAAAAAAAAAAACATTTTGATTTTGGTATTAGATTTGATCAAGACAGAAGTAAACTGTAACATTATTGAATATCAGACTAAGAAAACGCAAACCAATATATATTTTTTCCTGTTTTTTTTTTCTTTCTTTTTTTTTAAAAAAAATTATGAGGTAAAAAGTAAAAGTGATCATCTTTTTTAAAAAGCAAAATGAGAATAAATGTAGTATTATTATATACCAATGGATTTCCAAATTTATCTATATGCACTCCCAGGGGTCTATGACGACCTGCAAGAGATCCACGCGAGTAAAAAAAAAATAATTTGGGGCTCATGAGGTGTAAATGGGGGTCTATGATCGTGGTTCTCATTAAACTAGATCATGGCGTTAATCTTTAAAAAAATTTGATCCAGTGGGAACCAGATTTTACCAATTTAACGTTTACTAAATTTAGTGAGGTTAGTTTAACAACATAAAAGGTGACTACCATACTAGGTGACAACATAAATTTTATATACAAGGAATATTTCAGCATTTTTTTCCAAAATTAAATAAGTATAATATTGAACGTGACGAATTTTTTTAATTTGTCACAGTCTGTCAGGACATTTTAACCTACGTTTAACATTTAAATGCCCTTACTCAGATTTTGAAACTAAGTTTGAGATTGTTTTTTTTTAGTAATACAGCAGTAGACAATGATTTCAAATAGTCGCTTTGAAAAAAAAAGTGTCATATTGCAATAGGAACTGATTAGAATAGGTCCTAATGAAGATCTTATAGAAACGGATGTCAGTAATTTTGGCTTTAAAAAGACATACCTGATATTTGTCACAAATTATGGAATATCATTAGAAAGTTTTTAAATGTGTTTTTCCTTGTGAGGGGAGTTTCACTGAGTTTTCCAAACTCAAAACAAAAAAGAAAGGAAAAGAAAGAAAGAAGTAGGCACTTACGAAAAAGGAAGGTTAGGGTTAAACCTGACAAGATTGATATTAAATATTGAAAATTTGTTATTGAAACACCAGATTCATCCTTCTCTTTAAAAGCATTTGTTCAGTTATTTTGTTTTAATTTTAATTCATTATATGCGCTTCTTAAGTTTTAAACGCAGAACTATACTTCATTACAGTTAAAAATTTAATTTTTTGAAAGTAGTAGCACCAAATATCAAAAAGACATTTAAGTTGATAAATTTGCAAAAATTTAATATTAGGTAGGCAGGGGTCTACCCGAAACCGAAAAACATGGCAAGGGGTCTATGAGACAAAAAGGTTTGGGAACCTCTGTTATATACGATGAAGAAACTTGTACATTAAAACTGGGGTTTCTGCATTTTATTATATTTTTAATTTAAAATAACATTAAAGAGAGGTTTTAATACTTTTAATTTATGCAAATTTTAATTCTTAAATTTATACTTTTCTGTTGAATGAATTTTTTCTGCATAAATCAAATCTCTTCATAACAACTTGCACCAAGAATAAAATAATACTCTCCCACTTCAGCATTTGTGTCGGAAAATGTAAAGAATTAATAACCTAAACGAAATGTTCTTAGCGAATGAAACGAATGAGTGTGCAGTATCCATAGAAATTGATCAGTCCATATTATTCAACGAACACAATTTTGAATATAGTAATATTTAATATGACTGAACTTGCCGTCATGCGGCCTACATTCTACAAAACAAGTTACACACTAACAATATTTACATTTTAGATACTGAGGTGCGCACAGCAGCGCCCTCGAGTGGCCAATATTTCGGCACACACCCCGCCGGTGAACAGAATGTTCACCCAATGATTATCAAACAAAATTTAATACAAACAATTATTCAAACACAATTCAAACAAAGACTTAACACTGAAACAATGCTACTAATCAAAATTTAAATTTTTCATATTACAAAGAAAAAAGTAAATATATATTAAAATACACAAATATAATGAAATTTAAAGTTGACAATAAATCTTCAATTTACAAATTAGAAAATATTAAGCTACATACCTCAAGATCTCACAACAAATAAATTTAACAGAGATTAATTAATAATGTGCTATCTCCTAACATTAATCTGAAAAAATAGAAACAAATTAGTTCAAATATTATTCAAGTTCTAAAGGGTACAACAATTGAATGGGTTTTTTGAAGAGACTTTAGAAGTTTTTACAAGACAAGATCTAACATTATTGTCTCTTCCAATAAATATCTCCTTGATTATTCCAAGTTCCACAATAATTTTGATTTTACATTTCCTTCAACCAGAACTATGTCATTTAATTTTAAATTTTATGAACAGATGGTGTTTTAAAATGATTAACTGTTTTTAACTGGAGTAAATACTGTTCTTTCCAGCGTCTCCAAAGTTGTTTTAAAAGAAGAGTTCGGTAAGTCTTTCTTTTTTTGTACGACTCTCTTGCCGTAGTGGCGTCGATCAGTTCAATGAAATGTATAGGATATTTAGAGTCACCATAGCCTAACTCGAGAAGTGGGCCGGTGTGAGTGGTTCCGGCTCTCCTGGATCGTTTTCCACGTATGTCAGTGGTCGATGATTGACGATCACTTCAACTTCTGAAAGTATTGTTGAAAGTTCTTCAAACATTAGAAGGGCTTTGCAGTATTTTACGCAAAGGATCCTTTATAGTCTTAACAAGACGTTCGTAAAATCCACCCCACCAAGGGCACGTTCAACTATGAACTTCCAGTGGATACCTTTATCTGCGACAAAATTTTGAAATTCACTGTCCTTCAAGATGTTGGCAAAATATGCTAGCTCCCTTTCAGCAGCTTTAAATGTACGAGCATTATCTGAGTATATTACTTTGCAATTTCCTCTACGAGCGAGGAATCTCCGTAAAGCAAGTAAAAAACACTTTGTGGACATGTCTGATACAAGTTCTAAGTGTACGGCACGAGTGACCGCACATGTAAACAAAGAAACATAAGACTTATGAGTCTCTTGATTGTCCTTAACAAGTATTGCACCTGTAAAATCAATTCCTACGATTTGAAATGGAGGGGATTGGGTGATTCTATCTCGAGGCAACTGACCACTCAACTGGTCAGCTGGTTTAGCGTTGTATTTTTTGCAAATGAGACAAATTCGAATAATTGTTTTCACTAACTGACGACCTTTAGGTATCCAATAATTTTTTCGAAGTTGAGTTAAAGTTGCAGATACGCCACAATGACCAATTCGTTCATGTTCCCTAATAACAAGTAATTCTGTAAATTTACAGTGTCGGGGAAGGATAACAGGATGCTTTTCGCCAAAGCATAAGTCTGCTTCAAGCAACCGTCCAGTAATTCTTAGTAAATTGTCTTCACCCAAATAAGGCACTAAACTCTTTATTTCAGAGCTACATCGAAGTTGTTCGTTGCGTTTTAAGGTTAATATCTCAGCTGAATAAAATTCGTATTGAACATATTTAAGCCAAAAATATTCAGCATTTTGTATTTCATCTGCAGTAATATAGAAGTTCATTGATTTATTAACGATTCTAGCATTGTTCACAAATCGGAAGACCCAAGCAGTCACTTTCAAAAGTTTTTTAAGGCTACTGAATCGATTTATGTCAACAAGAGATTCCCTCTGTTGGGTAACTGCCACATGCACACTAGAACGATATTCTAATTCTTCCGAGCAGAGTTCCGAATCTAAAATATCTCGTTGACGATTTGGCCAATGATCGGGTGCTAGTTTAAGCCAAGGTGGACCGTGCCACCACAGCTCATTCTGTGCTAATTTGACGGCAGATGTACCACGCGAAATGAGATCTGCAGGATTGTCCTTTCCTGGACAGTGTCCCCACTGGCTCGGATCAGAGAGCAACTGTATCTCTTGAACACGATTTTTAATGTACGGTTTGAATGCTGAAGAATCGCCACATATCCAGTAGTACGAAATGAGAGAATCAGTCCAATAATATATATTGGCATTAAACTTTAGACATGATGACACCTGTTTGGCCAACCTAGCTGACAATAGGGCTGCTGTCAGTTCAAGACGAGGAAGCGTCAATGATTTCAAAGGTGCCACACGACTTTTTGAGCAAATGAAACTCGTTTCGATTTTGTTATTGCAAGTAACAAATCGCAAGTATAGTATTGTTCCATAGGCTGACTTGCTCGCGTCTGAGAAACAATGTATATCAACACTTGATAATTCTTGATCTACGTCCCCTAAATAGAACCGTGGTATTTTTATCTCAGTCAAGCCCTCAGCTTCGCTACTCCACTGCTGCCACTTGTGTCGTAGCTTTGGGGGAAGTTCAGAGTCCCAGTCTACTCCTAGAGTCCAAAGATCTTGAAGAAGACACTTCAATTTGATAACGAATGGGCCAAGAATTCCAATGGGGTCGAAGATGCGACCAACCACACTCAGAATAAATCTCTTAGACTCTGTTTTACGTGACATAAATTTCAATAAATCCTTTGGATCGAAATAAATTAAATCCTTTTCTGAATCCCAAGCGAGTCCTAAAACCTTAATCGGTGGTTTAAGATCGGTGGCACTAGTTTCAGAGAATTCTGTTTCGACACCTTCTTGCTGCCATAACAAATCAAGTTGTTTTGAATTAGTTCTCCATTTGCGCAACAACATGCTCGCGTCACTGAATATTTGCAAACACTCCAAGGTAGTACGTAGAGCGTCCGGAACATCATTTCTACCACAAATGAAGTCATCAACATAAATAGAGCTATTTAGCAAGTCAAATGTATGAGGATATTGTTCTTTGTACTTCTTAAAATGATGTTTTAAAGTTGCTGCGAGAAGGTATGGACTAGGTCTAAGTCCAAAAAGACTCTCGTGAAATTTAGAACGTATGGATTGTTATTCAAATTATCAGTCCAGAAGAAACGTGTAAATTCTCGATCATGAAGGTCCAATTCAATTTGAAGAAAAGCCGATTTTACATCAGCTGTAAAGGCTACAGGGTTTTTTCGGAACCGTAAGAGAAGTTCTAACATATTTGGGTGCAAATTTGGTCCGTATATAAACTTTGGTTCAACGATGAATGTCCGTCTTCGTGAGCCGAACCATCAAACACAATGCGAAGACGGCTTGTGGTTTTGTCGCTACGTATCACCGCATGATGGGTAGGTAAAATCCTGACTATCCGATAAAGAATCACAAGAAGTACGCTCAACAATACCTTCCCTAACATAGTTATCGATTACATCTTTATACTCACAGAACAACTCGTGATCACATTTAAACCTACGGACCAACCCTCAAAACGTTTACGTGCAACAGTTTTATTATTCTGTAAAACCTCTCTCATTCCTGGTTTCCATGGCAAACTAACACGATATCGACCATCTACAAAACAAACTGATTTATCAAATTCACTAAGTATCTCTTCATCTCCATTACCTAAAGACACCGAATCATTGTCACGTATTCCTAAACTTTCTATCTCCCAGAATCTCCTTAGCTCAGCTGAAATCGATTCCTCTTCACTGTGAATCAAATGTACGAAGTACAATCACTCTGCTCATCACACTTTCCCTGAAGAGACATCCTAAACTAGTTTCTACTGCAACCAATGACGAATCAAGTCTTTTTATCCGATGTGTTAAAGACAATAAAAAATCGGAACCTATTAACAATGAAATTTCACAGTTCTCAGAAGATTCACTACAATTGAATGTTAGTCTGAATCCCTTTGTCTCCATTTCTGTCCATACATCTGGGCTAAGGCAGGCTAAGTGTTGCCTTTGAAATTTCCTCAATTTCCAATGCCTCAATTACAGTTACTTCTCCGTTTAATATATTCCTTAATCTAACCTCGACCTTGCTACAAGTTTGTTTTTTAGGAGTTTTACATCCGAACGAAAAAATATTTAGCCTTTCCGAACCTACCTTTTTCAACCCCAACCTCCGAGAAACATTTTCCTTAATAAAGATTTCTCACTTCCATTATCAAAAAGACAAAATATTTTATCCGAGGAAATATGACCGATTACTTCTGCCTTTACACACTGCAATAAAACTCACCTCTATTATGAAGAACAGAATTTGAAGACGTTGGTTTCACGTCAACTTTCCCTTTCTCTAAATCTATATGCGAATTTTGTTTTAAAGAATTTTCCAGCTTAAAACAAATAGCACGAGCGTGACGACCTTTACAATACGAGCAAACCTCTTTTTTGCACTTTTTAACATGGCAACAAGTATAACAACACAAAAAACACCTCCCTTCCTTTATTAATTTGGCTCTCTTTTCCTGAACGCATAGATTCTCACACATATCAGATGCATGAGTATCTTCGGAACAAAATAAACAATTCGAAACTGCAGCCGAAAGCAATTCGTTCGCAGATGCTCTCACCCCGATTTATGAGAAGGGTAGAATCGCGAATGACCTTGACCCTTTCGATTTGGCTGCGGAGAGATCGTGGTGCTCTTTCCGAATATTTATTGGGATACGAGTGGAGCCATGTGGTTTTAACAAAATTTCCGTCCGTTCGCGACTTTCAACTTCGCCGCGCAAATATGTAGTTAGATCAGTGACTTGGGATTGTTTTTCATTATGTTTTTTATTATATTCTATGCCAAATCAGGGGGAATAGCTTTCATTATTATCGGAAACAGTAGACAACTGTAAGAATCGGGGAAGATTTCAAGGGATTCGAGTCCCCTAATGTTTATTTCTAATTGATCATATAGCTTTCTTAACGCGATTACATCAAACGATTTACGGACAGGGACAAATTTAACAAACGATTCATATGATAATCTACAATTAGTTCTTTACGCCCGAATCTATCTTCTAAAATTTTAACTGCTTTGGCATAATTTTCCGGTGTTAGTGTTAAACCTCGAATAGCCAATTCTGCATCAGATGTGACAACCGATTTCAAATAGCAAAATTTGTCCACATCATTTAAATTCGAATTATCATCCACTCGGATTTAAATCTAGCCCAAAAACTGGGGAAACTACTGATATCCTTGCCCGAAAAAGATTCTAATGTGAGCTTAGGTAAACGCGGTTGATTTGTTAAAACGGAACTAACTGTATTATTTAAAGGAGTTACGTTTTGCGGTTGATTTTCGACCGAATTTTGAAATGTAATGCTCGAAACTGTTCCTATGTAACGTTTCAGCACGGATTTTCCATATTATGAATTTATCTCGATATTCTTCGCGAGTTAATATTTCGTCTTCTAGACTTTCAATATTTATTAAACTCTCAACTTCCTTATCGAGTGTACTCATCTCCTCATATTTAGAAATTAATTGCACGTAAATCTCATGCACTGTTGTTTTATCGGCTGAATTGTTTATTTCGTTTTCTAATTTATTAATTTGTTTCGTCACGAGGACCTCGAAACAGATCGAGCCCTTTTGCTCTTTCTAATAAAGCCTGATTTGCTGCATCCATTTTAAACAAAACACTATAATTTCAAAACAAATATACAAATAATAACACCAATTCTAAATCCAACTTAGTATAAATTTCAACACAGTCAAACAAAATCCAGTTTAACAATCTGTATACAAGTTAAACAAAACTATACCAGAGCAACCTTCCAATACCGACAGTTTACGAATAAACTAAATTTCAAATATGATAAAATAAACTAACTAAACGAATATCAAATTCAAAGTGAGACTAACGAAAGTACTCACCCCAACATGCAGCGAAACGTATTCTGCGGCCGATGCACCAATGTAAAGAATTAATAACCTAAACGAAATGTTCTTAGCGAATGAAACGAATGAGTGTGCAGTATCCATAGAAAATTGATCAGTCCATATTATTCAACGAACACAATTTTGAATATAGTAATATTTAATATGACTGAACTTGCCGTCATGCGGCCTACATTCTACAAAACAAGTTACACACTAACAATATTTACATTTTAGATACTGAGGTGCGCACAGCAGCGCCCTCGAGTGGCCAATATTTCGG